>JBAMCF010001161.1:0-91280 GCA_037075285.1 Drosophila lutescens
GTACCCCAAGGAAGTGTGCTTGGGCCGACATTGTATATTATTTATACGGCCGACCTCCCGACATCCACTCTTACAACAACCTCAACTTTTGCTGATGATACTGCTACTAAGTCGGTCTAAATGTCCTCTTAGAGCAACGCAACACCTAGTAGATCACCTCGTGCTTCTAGAACAATGGCTAGCAGACTGGCGCATAAACGTTAACGAACAAAAATGTAAACATGTTACTTTTACCCTAAACAGGCAAACCTGCCCTCCACTATCCCTGAACAACATTATTATGCCAAAAACAACTGAAGTAACATATCTAGGAGTCCACCTGGATAGACGACTCACTTGGCGTAAACATATCGAAGCTAAAAGAAATCATTTAAAATTTAAAGCCAGCAATCTACATTGGCTAATTAACGCCCGTTCGCCACTAAAATTAGAGTACAAAATACTTTTGTATAATGCATATAATTTGGACATATGGCTCCGAGCTATGAGGAAACGCATGTGCCAGCAACTTAGAAATAATCCAGAGAGCTCAATCAAAGATATTGAGAACTATAACAGGAGCACCGTGGTATATACGGAATGAAAATATTCATAAAGATCTAAACGTAGGCTTAGTTAAAGACGAACTCGACAAAGCGAAAGCAAAGTATAATCTCAAGCTACAGGCCCATCCTAATGACCTTGCGCGGTCTCTAATCTGGACCACAAGCTATACACGACTCCGGCGAAGAGACCTTCCCACCCAGCAACAATAGTTAGGGCCGTTATTCTAAATAATTAATTTGTAATTAATTAAAATATATAAAATAGATTAAGATTTGCAAACTTGTCGTTAGTCTTAAAGAGAGAAGATTCGATAAATAAAATACCGTTTAAATAAATGCAATTTTGTTGTGTATATTTAAACCTATCGAAATGTAGCAGACATTTTTCAAATCGGAACATTCATTAAAAAGTTATTCGCAATCAAAAAAATGTTATATATCCATCTTCGTCGGGACACAAACCCGACTATAGCGTGCTCTCTTGTTTTATTTGTATTTAAGCACATTATCTACTTTTAAGTAGAAATATACACACACATTGTGTGTATGTATTGTATTGTACATGTATTGTACATATAAGCAAATCAAAACATATCCAAATATACAAATGTACATACATATTTGGTCAAAAGTTCGAATCTTAAGATTAACGATTAACTTGGAAACATTTTGGCTTTGCTTACAGAATTTGTAGTAATTTTTTATTTTCTTCCATGGTGGAAATTAAACAGGGCTTTTACTTCTGCTACAACATGAAAAATATTTTTTGAAAAATAAAACCCAAGCATTTGATCCACAGGACTGACTATTGATCGAAAATCATATTGATCGGAACAGCAGTTTAAGTTGCTCTCTCGGCCGTCGCTCTCTTGGCATCCGCTCTCTGGGTTTGGCTCTCTCGGCAGGCTCCCACAAAATGCAACGCAATAACTTAGAAAATCTAAATAAATTCGTTAAAAATACTTAAAACAAGAGAGAACGCTATAGTTGGGTTGGTGTCCCGACTATCTAATACCCGTCACTCAGCTAAAGGGAGTGCGAGGGAGATAGATATATAAACACTTTTGATTGCGTATAACTTTTTAATGAATGGTCCGATTTGAAAAATATCTTCTACATTTCGATAGGTATTAATAAACACTATAAAATTGCTTTTATATATTTTTAGAATCTTAAAAGATGTGGCCTCCAGACACATTTGAAAATCGTTCATGGCGATTGTGGGCGTTAGGGGGGCGTGGTACCTTTTTAAAACAAACTTGCGCTGCGTAGGAACTCCTAGAATATGCATGCAAAATGCCAATCTTCTAGCTTTTATAGTTTCTGAGATCTCAGCGTTCATACGGACGGACAGACAGACAGACGGACATGGCTATATCGACTCGGGTAGTGACCCTGATCAAGAATATATATACTTTATAGGGTCGGAAACGCTTCCTTCTCCCTGTTACATACTTTTGCACGAATTCAATATACCCTTTTACTCTACGAGTAACGGGTATAAAAATGTTAAAAACTTGAAAAATAAAACTTAAGCATTTGGGCCATAGATTAACTAATGGTTCCAAAATCATCTTGATCGGAGCAGCGGTTTAGATTTTTAAAATCGAAAAGTTAATTTTAAATGTAGCCCCCAAATTATGGGGGATATCGAAATGTCTTTTAGATTTAAAATTAGGCATTTTCAAGACCTAAAATTCTGCAAAATCCAAATTTCGAAATTCCAACCACTTTAGAAGTTAAGCTTACATCTAAGTACATCTAACTCTTGGAGCTGTTTGGGGCCACTGGGGGGACACGTCGGATCTTAGTGGGCGTCTACGCCCCCAATGGAATACTGTGCAAAAATTTGGCTGCTGTAGGTCTTAAGGTTTGGGCTGTGGTCGTATCCCCTTAAAAATCGGTCTTTCATTTTATAATCTTTAGAGATATTATAACATAGTAGTTAGGTAAATATATATATCAAAAGAATGAATATATATGTAAAGGAAGTTACGAACTCTTGACAAAGTCAGCAGGCCTGATGACGATCGATGTGTTCTGTAGAAGTGTTTATGTAATGGTTATATATGTCAATCTATATCATAAGCACAAAAGCAAATTATTGTAAGAATCGTATAATTAATTAAAAACTTGTCTTAGTCTTGCAGTCTTGCGCGGTTTTCGCCGACGATTGCGCCGAATTGGAGCCGCTGGGAGACGTTCCGATGTGTCGATCCTGCTGAAGATTTGGGTGAGGTGAAAATCTCACGGGGGTTCACACCAGTGATCCTTGATAAAGCTAGCCGTTTCCGATGATAAAATGAATCCAAGGTGACAAAATGATGAAGCGTGGCAAGGAAATAAGATCCACCTCACGCCGGCTTACGGGCAGATTTGTTGTCGAAATGGGAATCCTTTATCCCGATCGGCGTGACGCTGTTGCGGATTGGCGTAACGTTGTTGGGGATTGGCGTGCCGCTGATGCGGATTGGCGTCGCGCTGATGCGGATCCAATGTGGCACAGGTGCAAAAATGCAACCGCTCCAAGCGTCACCTTCTCCGTGCTGTGCGCAGAGGGAGGACTCGCAGACTGTCGCAATTCTAAGAAATCGCACGCGGTCGGTGGTTTCTGTGTTCTGGGAGAATTCCAGTCAAAAAACGACAATATTTTGAAGAAATTAACTCACCAACAAGACTGGGAATAATACCGTTATAAAATATGAACAGATTCGCAATTCACTCGCGGATGATTGGATGCGATGAAATTAAACCATTTTTCCGGAGCGAACGAACTGGTCACGAGAGACGCTGATATAAAAAAAGCGGAAATCATGGCTTCGAGAGTAGACGTCGTAGTCATGAAATCCCAAAATCCCTAAGTATGGTATTTTCGGGTATTTTGTGAAAGGATCGGATTCTTGCTAATAGCAGGGCTGCATTTGGGGCGAATAACATTGCTGGAATGTCTTAGCTAATACTGAGGCAAAAATATACTGACTCTCACAAGCCGTTAAATAATTATCAATTTTAAATTCTTCCCTTTGTTAAAAATGTTTTGTTTCCCTTTAAAGCATTTTTTCAATACTTTTATTACTATATACTATTGGGTTGGCAAGAAAGTCATGTCGTTTTTTTTAGTAATCGTTTTTAATCTAATTTATTTACGACTAATCGAGCACCAGGGTCTGAAACGTGGTGTGCCGCAAGGATCCGTCCTAGGTCCACTACTGTTCTCAGTGTATGTGAATGAATTACCTAGTAATATGTCAAACTGTGAAATACACACGTATGCTGATGATGTTCAAATGTATGTAGGCCGCCCTATTCGTAGAATTAATGAATGGATAAGTGTCTGTCAAACTGAATTGGAAATTGTTAGCCAGTGGGCGAAAATCAATGGGCTAGGATTAAACCCGAAAAAATCTAAATGTATTGTTGTAGGTAAAAGAGTGATGGCTACCGATGCATTGGAAAAACTATCTATTAATAATGCTCCTCTTGAGTATGTGAAAACTGCAATTAATTTAGGATTTACGTTTAATCAAACATTGACTTGGGATGATCACATTAATAAATCTGTGGGAAAAATGTATGGAATACTTAGAAACTTATACTTGACCAAAGACTTCTTACCGACCAAAATAAAAGAGACAATTGCAAAAATGTACCTTATACCGGTACTTTTCTATGGACTAGAGGTATTTTGTGACTGCAGCTCCGTAGGTCAGCGCAAGCTGCAGGTAGCGTTTAATAATGTGGCAAGATATATTTATAATAGACAGAGAGCTGACCATATAAGTGACGTTACAACTAAAATCTTTAACATGCCACTTAAATCCTGGACAAACCTTAGGGCCCTATTACTACTCCATGAAATTATAAGCAAGCAAGAGCCGTTGTATCTATATGAAAAACTTATTTTTGGTTCGTCAAGAAGAACCAGAAACATAATGAGCATTAAGTATAAGTACCTATGCACAATGAGGCAGTTCCTTGTATATGCTGTTCGCAATTGGAACCAACTTCCACATACTATCAAGGCAATCAGTAACGAAGCTCAATTTAAAAACGCACTGCAAGAATATTTTAAGACTAATTAAGAGCACCACCAGAATCTAGAGAGAAAGTGAAAATAATAAAAATTAAATATTACAGTTTAAAGTTAAAATTAAATTAAAAGCTAAAATTAAAAATTCTAAAATTTTAAAAAATTTTAAAATAAATAAATAAAAATTAAAATTAACATTTAAAAATAAAAGTCAATTAAAATAGTAATAGTAATAAGAGTAATAATGAAACGGATTATATATATACATTGCAATCTGAGCCGACACAAATGTTAGCATATAAGTTAAGCTTTAAGTTCAACCTTAAAATTGTACACCTGTGACTAGCGCCTAAATTTATAAGTATGCTACATGCTTGTAGCGCTGGGATAAAAACAATCAATTAAATAAAAATATATATGCGTCGACTTCAACGGCTGGTGGAGAGACTCGGTTCTTAAATTACTCCTCACTGTTCACTCGATGCCTTCTTTTAATTCGGTTTAGTTAATTTGCATCTAAAAATGCCTCATAATTCGTTCAGTTATTATCGTGACTATCTTCACTGACGGATCATGTTTCTGATCTTAAGATTTTCACTTGTTCACAATTTGTAATTAAATTGAGCTATGTATACGTCCACATTTATTTTCATTAGATTGTTTTGGGCTTCACTGTTTGGTACTGGACACTACGTTTTCCAAAGTGGGCAATGGTCACTGCGCCTCGGAACGGATCGCTGCTATGTCTTCTTTAAATTCATTAGCGTGGGGATAACGAGTGTATTTTTCGCTTGTCAGATGTCGTCCTTATGTCCGATCTTCTCCACGGTTTTGGGGATATTGGCGGCGGTGTCCGACTCTTCAGATCCTTGCTAGTCGATATGTGTGTCATTATCGAGAGCAGTAGAAGTGGACAACGGGTCTTGGTCTCCTGGTGGCATTGGACTCCGTGGGCAGATGCCCGAAGTCCGTGGGGAAAATCCTCCTCCCTCGGAGCTAGTGACTACCGTCGGTATGAGATCAGAGAAGATTCTGTCTACCTTCTCTATCCTTCTCTATCGTGGTTGTTGTTTTGGTTCTATGACACCCGGGAATCGCTGACTTGCATTTTTCTTTGTTTGCTTTTCTGAGTCAACTAGCCAAGTGTGCCTCACCCTTTGCCTCAAGATTCGTTGTAGTTTCTAAGTGAATCTTTCCCCATCAAATAAATTAAAGGAGAGGGCGTACGTAACAGATCATTTACAGTTTTGCTGGATGTTGATAACATTTGTTCCAGTTTTGGAATTTCCTTAATCGTTTTGTCAATAACGTTATTTAAAAGTGGTTCACACAGTTAATCGGGGGTGTCACAGAAACCGGGGACGGATTTGGGGACGGTTGGTTTAGAAACCAACCGATCAAAACCGTAGGTGTCACAGAAATTCGAGAAATTTCCTTTTTTCGGAAAATTTACCGAAAAACGACCAGGGCTGGATACACACACTAAATATCGAATATTTATTAATTATCGAGTTTTATTTGTCTTATTTTGACTTGTTGAATATGTTTAATCTAACAATGCACTTTGTCTTCTCTTTCTTATCTAACGGTTCTGCATTATCCCAACATATGTATAAGTATGTATAAGCGAAGCGAAGTTCTCTCAACTCTCTTTAGTATTCGCTTTGAGTTTGCATTTATCATGGATCATGTTAGTTCCTAATAATCAGTCACAAATAAATACCACAACGAATAGGTTATGGGCCCAGAAGTTTCTGTCTGTGGCGGTTGAAAGTGAATTTTCTTTCTTTTTGAAATTGTGATTCGGTCGATTGTGAAAATGAGTTCGTCATTCCATTCAATCGATAAGCTCGACAACGAGAATTATAGCGCGTGGGTTATCCAAATGAAAAGCGTGCTAATACACTCCGAGTTGTGGTCGGTGGTGTGTGGTCGAGAAGTGAAAACTGAAGACGATAGTGATGCGCAAGCCGCGCAGTTTGATGTGAAAGACGAAAAGGCCCTTGCGAGCATTATGCTATGCATCAAACCATCGCAGATAAACTATGTGAAAAATTGTACATCGGCAAAAGATGCATGGAGAATTCTAGCAGGAATTCATATACCGACAGGTCCCGCGCGTCGCATAACACTGTTAAAACAGTTGTTGTTCATGAAAATGGATGAACATGAATCGGTAATAAACCACGTAAATAAATTTTGCGCGATCGTGGAAAAACTAAATGAAATAGATTTGACAGTGCCAAAAGAAGTTTTGTCTATTTTGCTACTATCGAGCCTCCCGGAAACTTACGAAACTTTTGTGATTGCAATGGAGACACGTGATAGTCTGCCAAGTATGACCACACTCAAGGTCAAACTTCACGAAGAAGGAGACAGACGCAAGGAAATTCAAGAGTGCGCAGAGAAAAGTGAACAGCGTGCATTCGGTTTCAATTCGGGCGGTAAAAATTGGTCAGCAGACAAGCAAAAGAAGTATAACGAAAAGGGACAAAAGAAATCGAACGGTTCAAGTGCCGTTATTTGCTGGTCTTGCGGTCGACCGGGACACAAGGCGTCAAAGTGTAGAGCAAAAAATCGTGAGAACAAACCGAAAGGAAACGACGACGCGGAGAGTAAGAAATCGTATTCGTATTCCGTTTTTGCATGTGCTTCTAAAGCTCTCTTTCCAAAGAGTTTGTGGTGTGTCGACAGTGGAGCTACAGCTCACTTGTGTTGTGAGCGATCTCGTTTCTCAGAACTAAGAGAGCACAAAGAGCGAATTGCCTTGGCGGGAAACAGCTACATAGAAGCAATTGGACGCGGCACAGTGGAACTGACTTGGCAAAACAGCCACATTAAGCTTGTCAACGTTTTATACGTTGAGGAGTTGCAATGCAATTTCATATCCGTGTCAAAGGCTATCGAAAGTGGTTTTACAGTTGAATTTACGAAAACAGAAGCGCGACTGAAAAACAATAAAGGCATCGTAATAATGACTGCAAACAAGCAACACGATTTGTTTTTGTTCGAAAACCAAGTGAACAAGTGCTTCGGTGTAAAAACAAATTCGGTAAATGTGTGGCACGATCGTTTCGGACACCTACATAACGGAAGCCTAAAAAAGATGATTTGTGAAAAAATGGTTCGCGGTATAAAGGCAACCGAGTTAAAGAACATAAATGACCAGGTGTGTGAGACCTGCGCGAAATGCAAAATTTGTGTAAAGCAGTTCCCGAAAGCAAGTGCGAGTCGAGCGTGCAGTGTTCTTGGTTTAGTACATACTGACATATGCGGACCAATGAATAAAAACTCCCTAGGCGGAAGGCGGTATTTTGTAACGTTCATCGACGACAAATCGCGTTATGTGTTTGTTGACTTTCTAAAGACAAGAGACGAAATCTTGGTTAAATTCAAGGAATTTAAATCATTCGCAGAAAACCAAACGGGCGGAAAAATAAAACTTTTGAGAAGCGATAATGGCCGTGAATATTTAAGTGACGCGTTTGAATCATTTCTTGCTGAAAGCGGTATAAAAAGACATTTAACAGTACCTCATACTCCGCAGCAAAATGGCGTCGCGGAACGTGCAAACCGGACTTTGGTTGAAATGGCACGCAGCATGATCTTCCATGCGGGTTTGGATGAACGGTTCTGGGCAGAGGCAATCAAGACTGCTGCCTATTTGCGTAACCGTGCAGGAACATCAGCTTTACCGGGTACAACACCGTTTGAAGTGTGGACAGGAAGAAAACCCTGTGTAGGCCATCTACGAATCTTTGGTGCGAAGGTAATTGTCCTAAATAAAAAGCATCACAAGAAATTTCTCCCAAAAGGCGAGGAGCATTACTTGGTCGGATATTCTGAAACAGCAAAGGCATATAGGCTGTTTAATCCCGAGAAACAGAAAGTGATTGAGGCTCGTGATGTCATTTTTATGGAAAACACCCTGTTTAGGAATCGCTCGGATGCGGCGAATGCACATAAATCGGGACACCCCCAACTTCTTGAGTTCCAAGAGCAGGTGCAAGAAACGATTCCAGACGAACAGGCTATAGAATGGGCTAGTAAGGACGAGGAGTTCCCGGCGGATGTTAGTAACATCAGGATCACCGAGGAGCTGGAACCTTCAGTCGAAGATGATGAGGTCATCGGGCAGCCCATTTCAGAAGGAGCACGAAGGGGTCGTGGGAGACCTAAAATGATTTATACAGGTCGTCCCGGACGCCCACCAAAACAGTTTCACATGCTAAGCAACATATCGGCTGAAGACATTAGTATCCCTACTAATGAAAACGAGGTTCTAACTAACAAACATGCAGCGGAGTGGCGTGCGTCAATGAAAACTGAAATGGACAGTCTACTAAAAAACAGAACTTGGTCACTAGTCGATCTACCAAAGGGTCAAAAACCGATCGGATGCATGTGGGTGTATGCATTAAAGCGTGACAAGGATGGCAAGGTTGAGCGCTTCAAATCCCGACTCGTTGCCAAGGGTTGTGCTCAGCGATACGGAGTTAATTTCACCGAAACTTTCTCCCCCGTTGCAAGATATTCTACTATCAGGCTGGTCTTGGCGTTGGCTGCAGAACATGGATGGTACATGCACCAAATCGACGTTTCTTCAGCGTATCTTAATAGCGAGCTACGTGATGTCATCTATATGCGTCAGTCGGAAGGATTTATTAATCATCAATATCCTGAGCGTGTGCTAAAGTTGCACAAATCACTGTACGGGCTGAAGCAGAGCGGCAAGGAATGGAACGAAAAACTCAATTCTACACTCATCAGGCTTGGTTTTCGACCATGTCCCAGCGAGCCGTGTTTGTATACTAAAAATGTTTCTACTAATATATGTATTATTGTGGTATACGTAGATGATCTCTTGATAGCCAGTTCCGACAAAAGATATCTCGAATCGGTTAAAGCTGCTATTGCTGATGAATTCCAGGTGGTTGATGGCGGCCAGTTGAAACATTTCCTAGGCATGGAAATAGAGAGAGATGGCGAGACCGGAAGCGTGAGAGTTGGCCACCAGCAGTACATTGAGGATCTACTCAGAGATTACTCTATGGAGTGCTGCAAGCCAAATGCTACACCACTGGAGGCAGGACATCAAGTGAAATGCGACGATCCTAGCTGCAAACGCGTGAATCAGGTGACCTATCAATCTTTGATTGGGTCTCTGATGTACCTTGCTGTTACTACGCGGCCAGATATCCTCCATTCGGTGGCGAAATTGGCACAACAAAATGCTGACCCGCACACTGAACATGAAGTCGCTACAAAACGAGTGCTGCGATACCTCAGAGGCTCGGCTAATCGGCAGTTGCATTACCATCGTACTGGTCGTGCAATACATTGCTATGTGGACGCTGATTGGGCCAGTGATAACTCAGACCGCAAATCTTACAGCGGCTGGGCCTTCTTTGCTGCAGGCGCTGCATTCTCATTCGAATCCAAGAAGCAAAGTGTGGTCGCCCTCAGCAGCACGGAGGCGGAATATATTGCTCTCTCCACGGCGTCTAAAGAAGCAGCTTATATCATCAAACTGGTAGACGAATTAGGTGTCGGCGTTGGAAATCCCTGTCCCCTGAAGATCTTCAGCGATAACCAGAGCGCGCAACATCTCGTCAAAAATGCAACATTCCATGCAAGAAGCAAGCACATCGATATCAAATATCACCACGTTAGGGAAATGTATAAAGAAAATGTTATTGAAATAGAATATGTTCCCACAGAGGAAATAATATCTGATGTACTAACCAAAAATTTGTCTAAGGTTAAGCACGAAAAATGTATTCAATTAATGGGATTATGCTAAGTTTATTTTGAAATCTGTAATGCCAGACATAGTGCTTTGAGAAGGAGTGTTGAATATGTATAATCTAACAATGCACTTTGTCTTCTCTTTCTTATCTAACGGTTCTGCATTATCCCAACATATGTATAAGTATGTATAAGTCGCAATGAAGCGAAGTTCTCTCAACTCTCTTTAGTATTCGCTTTGAGTTTGCATTTATCATGGATCATGTTAGTTCCTAATAATCAGTCACAAATAAATACCACAACGAATATGACTATTTTCCAATAGGTTTATAACTTAATTTATGTTTTTCTTGCCAAATTACAAAAAGAATACTTGTTTAAAGCGCATATTGTACACAATAAAAGAAAAATATGAAAAATTTGAAATTCCCGCCAGGCTACCTCTATTGCAGCCCTGAACAGCTGTTTGCAGCGGCTGCGTTTGTTTATTTACGTTTATAAGTTGGCAAGAATTTTAAAGCAAAATGCCATCTGCACGAACTCGTGCTCTAGAGTACTTGTGAAGGCATAAACTGCGAGAGGCTAGGATGCAGAGGAGAATCGCTTGAAGCGGTTTTACATGGTAGTCCGTGGGGATTTAACTCATTGGCCAGGTCCTTCCAAGCAGTGGTCACAAGAACGCGGCCGCCCTGAGTAAATCCTTTGGCAATGTCGATATTATCGCGAATGAATCGAAAGAATATGGCGTCTTACGCTGGTGACCTATGTTTACCCCTGAAAACTAGCAAAGTTTATTAGTTTAAATTAATAATAAACAAAAATTGTTTACTTTTACTTACATGTCTTCTTCTTCTTCACACCCGGCGTTGTTTCGACAAAAATAGGACATTTTTCACGACAGTGCTGCCACCTTTTTGCAAAGGCGGCATGTTTTTATTAATTTCTCAATAACTACAACTTCTTTTACCATGAAATTTTTACCAGAAATAAGTTTCATTTTTAACTACAATACTAAGTACCGTTGAATAAATAATTCTTTAACACAACATTTCGATGACCACTCCGAAATTTGGTATTTTAAAGTTCGAGCTAGTTGGTACCACTGTCAGGTTGGACGGTTTTCCGACGGATTTTTTTTAGCTAATTTTTTTGAGAGTTTTTATGAAAAGCATATTTTTAAATACAACCCGAAGTAAATATAAAAATCGTAGTATGCAGATAGTTCATAAAATTCATTTGATTTGTCTTAAATAAAGTTATATTTTTGGGAAACATTTGTAAGTTGGTTGATTTTACCAAAACGTCCGGCAAAGAACGGGGGATTTAAAAACCGTCAAAAATGACGTCTGAGACACCGAGATTTGCTATTCGGGGGAAATTTGGTTGGAATGGTTTTCTGTGACACCCCCGAATGTGATCATATTGGGTTGGCAAGAAAGTCATGTCGTTAGTAATCGTTTTTAATCTAATTTATTTACGGCTAAATCGAGCACCAGGGTCACACTTTTTCGTATCGTTTTAAAGCTTATTGTCTTAGGTACTATCGATAAAAATTTGGTAATTATTCGATAACATTTGTGGAAGCTATAGCAAATTAAACATGGAGGATCAAAGTGAGCATTTTCGGCATATTTTGCTTTTTTATTTCCGAAAAGGAAAAAAAGCGGTCGAAGCTCGCGAAAAATTGTGCGAAATGTATGGTAAAGATGCCATGTGTGATCGCCAATGTCAGCGCTGGTTTGCCAAATTCAGGCTTGGAGATTTTGGAGTTAAAGACGCCCCACGTTCTGGTCGACCATCGGCCGTTTTTGACGAACAAATTCAGGCTTTGCTGGATGAAAACCGGCGTTATTCAACGCGGGAGATGTCAGAGAAGCTCAGTGTGTCGCATACAACGGTTGAAAACCATTTGAAGAAACTTGGCTACGTAAACAAGCTCGATGTTTGGGTTCCGCATAACTTAAAGGAAATTCACCTAACTAAGCGTATCAATATCTGCCATTCTCTGCTGCAACGGATTAAAAACGATCCTTTTTTGAAGCGGATCATTACTGGCGACGAAAAGTGGGTTGTTTACAATAATGTCCAACGAAAAAGATAATGGAGCAAGAAAGATGAGCCAGCCCAAGCCACATCAAAGGCCGATATCCATCAGAGGAAAGTAATGCTGTCTGCTTGGTGGAATTGGAAGGGTGTAGTGCACTTTGAGCTGCTGGGACGGAATGAAACCATCAATTCAGATGTGTACTGTCGCCAGCTATCCAATTTGGCAAAAAAAAGCTAGCTAATCGCAAGGGTATAGTCTTTCACCATGACAACGCTAGGCCCCACACATCTTTGGTCACTCGGCAAAAATTAACGGAGCTGAATTGGGAAGTGCTACCACATCCATCATATAGTCCGGACTTAGCACCTTCAGATTACCATTTGTTTCGCTCTCTTCAAAACTCTTTGAATGGTAAAAACTTTGATTCGGATAAGGCTGTCGAAAACCACTTGTCTCGATTATTTGCTGGAAAAGACCAAAAGTTCTTCGAGCGCGGAATTATGCAGCTGCCCGAGAGATGGTCATTAGTGGTCAAACAAAACGGCCAATACATAATTGATTTATTATAAGTCCTGATATAAATAAATCATCTTTGAAAATATTGAAAAAAAACGACATGACTTTCTTGCAAACCCAATACTATGAAATCTTTCTCAAAAATAAAGTGATACCAGTATTTATACCCGTTACTCGTAGAGTAAAAGGGTATATTGTATTCGTGCAAAAGTATGTAACAGCTAGAAGGTAGCGTTTCCGACCCCATAAAGTATATATATTCTTGATCAGGATCACTAGCCGAGTCGATCTAGCCATGTCCGTCTGTCCGTCTGTCCGTCTGTCTGTCTGTCTGTCTGTCTGTCTGTCTGTCTGTCTGTCTGTCTGTCCGTCTGTCCGTATGAACGCTGAGATCTCGGAAACTATAAAAGCTAGAAGATTGGCATTTTGCATACAGATTCTAGGAGTTCCTACGCAGCGCAAGTTTGTTTCAAAAAGGTGCCACGCCCCCTCTAACGCCCACAATCGCTTATATACGATTTTAAAAATTTCAATATTTCGGAAAAGTAAAAATGCAGTTTTATTGTGTTTATCAATACCTATCGAAATGTAGAAGAAATTTTTCAAATCGGACCATTCGTTAAAAAGTTATGCGTGTTCAAAGTTTCTATCTCGATCTCCCTCGCACTCCCTTTACCTGAGTAACGGGTATCTGATTGTCGGGGCACCCGACTATAGCGTTCTCTCTTGTTTTCTTTTGCAATTGCGGATTGTCAAACGTGATTCTAGGCATATAGTTTCTTGGACAATATGTCTTAGAAAGGGCCATTAATTATGTTCCGCCCAAACGATTCATAACTTTTTTCGCTTCCATACAAATGTTAAAAATTCAAGGCAATTCAGATAGTTTTCATTAAAAAACCAGTATTTTTCTCTTGCAAATGCGGAGGTCGTGATTTCCAAGGTATAGTTTCTTCGGCGATATTGCTTAGAACTGTCCATATAATAAGTTTCCCCCTACGATTTGATGACCTCCAAATCGACCCACCCTAATATCCGTGCCTCCTTTTTGGTAGTTTTTGTGGTTATCTAAAGTACATTGAACAATTTACGCCTCCCCAAGGCGAAAAAAACTTAAGTGCTAGCAATTACACTTTTTCGTTGTACTTTGTTATAAAACAAAAACACCTCTTAACGAGGTAAAGGGTTGTGACGATCGCACTATCAACATACAAAAGTTCTGATATCAAATTTTGTGACGAAAAGTTGTAGTGGCGTTTGTCACTTCAGGTTTCTAAAAGTAGGCAAAATAAATCTGCGCAAGAATTTAAATATCCCTATCCTATTTTATATCGTGACTCACCGAAGTGGCCACCCTGTACTATCGGCCACGCCACCTAGTGTGCAGCTTCTGCACTAATGCAGATCTAAAGTCATACTTAAAACTAGTCGATTGTGTGGGGAAATGCAATTATATGCCACCGCTAAGGTACGTCCGTAAGGCCAAGCTTACTCACGTTCTCTTTTCTTCCGCATTGTCCGACTATACAGACGTGCTAAGTGCAGCTCAAAGTCTTAATAAAAAAAACACAGCGAGGTTAAGTTATTTAAAGTGCCTTAAAATACCCATCCGCCAGCCGTCCATACGAAGAAAGGAGAAATATCATTCCAGTATTCGTGCCAGGCCTATTTATACCCTTGCAGAGGGTATTATAATTTCAGTCAGATATTGTAACGCAGTGAAGGAGACGTTTCCGACCACATAAAGTATATATATTCTTGATCAGCGCCAATAGCCGACTGCATCTAGCCATGTCCGTCTGTCCGTCTGTCCGTTTCTATGCGAACTAGTCTCTCAGTTTTAAAGCTATCGCAATGAAACTTTCCCAAAAGTCTTCTTTCTATTGCAGGTAGTACATATGTCGGAGCGAGCCGGATCGGACCACTATATCTTAAGGCTCACATAGGAATAGAAAGATTTTTTTATTTTAAATTTTATGTAGGCGTGGTGATTTTGAACAATTAGAAATCATGACAACCAAAACGTATTCAGTTCAGTTGAGTGTGTTCATGTGTTCAGTTCAGTGCTCATAGTTAAGTTCAAAGCTAATAATAATAATAAATAATAAAAAAGTTTTCGGTTCAGCTTAACGCTAAAACAGATCAACGTGAAAACAGTTTCTTGTTCGGCTCAACAATAACAAAAGTTTTATTTGAAAAATTGTTAAAAATGTCTACAAATTATTCAAAATGCCGCCACTGTATATCGTTTACAATTAGCGCCTTGAAATACTAAAAAAAAAAAGGAACAAAGCGTTAAGTTCACTGTTAAAAATAAAAATGTACATTGCTTTCTTTGACTTTTTATTTTAACTTCGGCTTGACGAAGTTTGCTTCCTTTCTTGTTGGTTATTTATTGTTACAAAAAAAGGGCATTTTCAAAAGTTTCCCTAATTTTTCGTTTTTGCTCACGTAGATCTGGCAGATCTGGTATTATGTTGCCTAAAATAACATCACCAATCCTTTGTTTAATTGAGCAAAAACTCAATAAAAAGGCCCTTAAAAGATCAGCCGCCTCTGTAGCCAGCTTGCTCAGCCCAGCATACATCGACAAAACAACCTGTAGCAGCAAAAAGCGAGCCTCATCCCCAACAACTACAGTGCCCGAAAAAGTGGAAACAAATCACGCAAAAAACGTAGTAAAATCGGTGCCCGAAAAGAAAATGGATGTAGTGAGCGAAAAAACGTGTTGGCCTCGCCAGAAACCCCTCGACTGAAAAAAAACCACGCGGTTTCAACATAACTTTATTTTTTTTCTGTGCACAAAGAAAAACCACGTGAATCTGAGCTCCCCTCTACAGTGCGAGAAATCTGTCCCCGGATTTTCCTTCATATTATTTTGTTCCTGAGTTATTTTAAGTTTCTTATTTTTCTTTACTTTTATTTTCAAATTTATTTTTTTGTATTTTTTTTAATTTTCAAATTTATTATTTTGTATTTTTCTTAATTTTCTTTCTTATTATTATTTTTATTATTTTGCGTTTTCTTTTGAGTTCATCTTATTCTTTCATTTATTATTTTATAATTTTTTCTCTAAATCCAATATTCAAGTGAAAGATGGTGGATGCAAAGACAAATTTTATTTGAGTGTGTAAAAGAGCAGCCGAAATAAATAGAGTTCAGCTTAACCAAAAGCACTGAACTAGCAATAACAACAACAATAGCCCCAGAGATGTGAACAAGTGAAAATAAAACCAAACAAAACCAATACAATCACAATCAATCCAAACACAATTTTGACCCCATACAGGTCGGCGAAAGATCTTTCACCGATTGATCCATAATAAAAGTAAGTGTCAAACAAAAACAATTTCTGTAAATATGCATAGGTACTGTTCTAGCCTCTCACCTGTTTATAATTTTTAAATTTGGCCCCCGTACATTTTTGCCAGTGTAGCCTATGACAGCCAAATAGCCCGTCTCTCTCTGGTCCATGTGCCCTTATCTACCAGCGCACCCATGGTGAAACTATACAAGGTGGTCTCGTCGCGAGAGCAGCCCTCTTTTGAGGACGTTATTTGTGCCAGTCGTGCGAATGAAATAATATTTCTATCTCTTTCTAGCGCTTGTCTCTCTGAAAAATAACGTCCTCGGCAGAGCTGACGAGACCACCTTGTATAGTTGCACCATGAGCGCACCGAGCGAAGCTGTACTTGTGTTTTCTTTTGTTTTGCTCATCCTTCCGATCAGAGCTTTGCTCTGTGTAGGGCACTTAACTACTTAAAAATTAATTTTGTTTTGATTTTCTTAAATTAAAATAATGTTATACAATGGAACACACTTTATTAGATAAGCCTTTTCTTTACTTCACTTTATTTTTCATAAACATTTAATACTTTAATTTCATACTCTATAAATAATATTTTTTTTTTTGAGAATGAATATCTACATTTACAATTAAAAATTCGTAATATTATATTTTCTTTATATATTCATTTAAACATTATATATATATTTTCTACCCCCTTTACAGCCACATCTTAAATCTCTTGAATATTATGAAATGAAACTAAGCTACTGAATAAGTTCAAAAAGTGAATAAACATTAAATTTATAAAAGTGAGCGAAATAAAATGAAGAAAGAACGCAATTAGATAATGAAATAATAATTAAAGTTAAATTCATTAAAGTAACGTTAAATTCTTTTAGTCTAAACAATTTAAACTAAAACATGTTAACTATCCAAAACTACAAATATGTTTAAATGAGGGGATACAGAAGTGTAGTAACGAAAATCGCTTAATCACTTTAGCGACCACAAGAGATCATTACTAAAAATTGAGTTATATTGCAATATAGTGATCGTGGTAGGGTGGGGTATAAGGCCAAATATCTTAGTGTGCCGTAATGTCGCTAAAGGAATTTTTCTATCCATCCTGTTCTAATCCCTCTATTCCCTTTTCTCTTATTCTTCTTTCGAGGCTAGTTGAAAGGCTTTCCCCTTATTTTTCCTTTCCAAGTATAACACGCGAAAATTATTTATTACTAGCCTACTATCGTGAGCACGTAAAAGAGTATCTTTCCTTGACCCTCACCCATAATGCCGACGAAGATGAGCCGGAACAAGCACGTGTTTCCCAACTCAGTTTACACTAACATCTGCTCATACGAATAATCAATTTTTAAACGTTATATGCTACAAAGTTCTTGTACATTCGACTAAATAAATATATTTTATAAAATATTTTCATTAAGTCCGCTTCAGTAAATTATAATTCAAAAGCAGATTCCTGCAATAGAATGAAAATATTTTATGAAATATATTTATTTAGCTAGCTTTTTTTAATAATTTCCCGCCAAGCTGGCGGGTTTTCCCAAAAGTCGTAGAACAAACATTTCTTATATTAACTTGCTTAACACTATAAAAATTATTACAGGATTCTAGGACAACTATTGGATCCGTACATACAAACAAACGGACAAAAGTTTTCATTTTGGAAAGTCCTCTAAAATCTTAATTTTGGAATAACTTTTGAACGGAGCATCGGATCTTATCATATGAGCCCTCATTCAACGCATATTGTCAATATATATAATATAATAGAATATAAGTCATCTAATAGAAAGGATAATTTATCCCCATCGATCCCAACAGCTCCAATTTTCGAAATTTTCACTTTAACACTTTCACCGCACTCTCTCCAAAACCAATTGAAATTGGTTAAGTCTTGGTATGCAATCCTGTTAGTTTTTGCGATACCATTCGATTGATGTATCACTCATTATGATTGGACCATCACAGCAGATTTTCATTTCTTCCTGTAAGCTTGCAGGCTTGTGTTTGTTTGAGCAACAACCAGAGCCCTCAGAGCGACGCGTCGCGACGTTTGTAGGCAGCACACGCGGCGTTCACGCCTGTGGCTTTTGTTGCTGTACCACATAAAACCCAACAGTATTTGCTGCCGAAGCCGTAGGAGCCACCTGCGGCAAACAAATCTGAAGGCTGCCAGCATCGGTCACGTTGATGCCACGCTTTCGCTAACCGCCAGCGGCTGCGCTTCCAACGACCACTACTCTGCTTTTGGAGGATAATTAAAACTCATTATATAAAACAAACCAGCTTATCGGAACAACAACACACAACCGTGGCCGAGCGGTTAGCCTTTCCATCCATTATACAGTAATACCCATGTTCAATTCCTACATGAGGAAAGAATTTTTTTGTTTTTCATAAATGAACAGCGTTACAACGCAGTATACGTTTTTCAAATTGCATGTTGAATTTTCTCTAGTCCGCCTACATTTTGCATTACAAGTTTGGATAAGTATAATTAATTCGTAATGGAGACCCGAAGGTGATTTGGCCTTAGCATACTTTTCCCATTACTAGTAATGCAGATTGTGTCCGGACCACATTACAAGGCGCCCATGCCTATGGCAAAGTAACCCATGTTGTAATCCATTGTTGTAATGCATTCATAATCCATTTTGTAAAGGCAATTTTCGCCGCTGGGTTACGTTCAGACAGCTTCTACTGGCCTACTTGTTTTTAATATAGCCTGACAGAAAAATTCCCACAACCGCCATTTTGAAAGATAAAAAAACAAGAAAGGAAGCTAGCTTCGGCAAGCCGAAGCTTATATACCCTTGCAGATCATTCTATTAATTTACAAATCGCAAAAATGTTATATTTCCTATTATTTCACATTAATTTTTCGATCGTTTCTATGGCAGCTAAATGATATAGTAGTTCGATCTTTTTAAAATTAAAATCGAAATTCAGAAATATTTAAAAATAGTCATATCCCATAGTAGAAGAGAATGTAATAAAAATCAGCAAAGATATAATTTTTTCCTATTAATTTCCATTTAATTTTTCGACCGTTCCTATGGCAGCTATATGATATAGTGATCCGATTTTTTAAATATTTAATTTGAAATTCAGAAATATATAAAAAATAATATTCCCAAGATTAGAAGGTAATACTTCAAAAAACACCGAAGCTAGAATTTTGTTAAGGTTTTTTTTCCGATCCTTCCTATGGGAGCTATAGGATATAGTTGTCCGATCCGGTCGGTTCCGACTTATATACTACATGCAATAGTAAGAAGACTTTTGGGAAAGTTTCATCCCGATAGCTTAAAAACTGAGAGACTAGTTTGCGTAGAAACAGACAGACGGACAGACGGACAGACAGACAGACGGACAGACGGACATGGCTAGATCGACTCGTCTAGTGATACTGATCAAGAATATATATACTTTATGGGGTCGGAAACGTCTCCTTCACTGCGTTGCAAACTTCTGACTGAAATCATAATACCCTCTGCAAGGGTATAAAAATCACGAAAAACGTGAAAAAGTTGCAGTTTAATATGTACCTCCCCCGAAAAGGCTAATATTATAATTAAATACTTACGTTCGAGGAAGGGCAGCGCACTGAAAATAATTAATTCCTCTAGAAGGTGTTTCACCACTGGGTCTTGTGAATCGTCAGCGCACTCCATTATGCTCGCCTCATTAATTCCAAAAAACTGGCAGCTAAAAACGAGCATTTTACGAGATCCGAAGTGTACTTCGGAAGCTTGCCAATAAATTCCAAAGAGAATGAAAACTTCTCATTGCCGACCGCAGGTCTATCCTCGCGGCTCGACCCTGGTGGCATGCTGGTCACTTGGACATAGTTCAGTGGGCGTAGATTGGTAGCGCCCCGTGATCTGAAGCGCTCTAGCTTCTAACCTCGAGCGCCACCCCGTGTGTTGCGATCCTTGCGGATAACCATTCGAGCAGCCAGATGAACTCCGTTTCAAGGACTAGATTAGTTTAGTTATAAAATCCCTAGTGTTAGTACGATCAGGCGAGCTCTACGTCTACGTTCACACTCTCTTGTACGGAAGCCGCCCAATCATTGTCGTAACTAACTAACTTGCCATCTAACTAACATCTAACAGCACACCGTCATCTTCAGGCCTGTCGACAACGGAGGAAAGCAACTGATTCATGAGTACGGCCTAGCCGAGATTTTTATGAGTAAGCGATGATATGACCCCTACCGATTGAGTTACCTTGTTTATAAACGCGGCGTAAATAACAAACCCAAGAGATTTGAACCCCTACACCTATCATAGAGCTCTCTCTCTTTTTAAGTCACATTCACATTTATATAATGAAATAAGCGCGATCAAATACGAAGTAATATGTTAGTCGTAAATGTAATTGAAACGGATATACCGCCGTAATCCAAATGTAGTGCCCCATTGAACGCGCGTCACAAACTGAATTTTGTATGAAAAATTAATGGAATCGTTTTAGTAATGAATTTTGGAGCCGAATCTCAGAAAACTTCCCTCCAGTTCCACCCAGCTTGTAGGACTCAAAAAGGCTCCGACCAGAATGATCTTGTGACCACCTGTGTCGCCAGATTCCCTGAGGTCGGTCTGGGAAACAAATGGCCCGATAGGGCAAATCCGAGGATTCAGCCTTATTAATTGCATACCCTTCAAAGTAATCCTCCCCCGATTTAATACACTTATGCCGACGTTTTTTCAAACCCTCGAAACTTGCCAAATAGTCCCTTTCCGGTATAGCCATAAGCTCCCTCTTCGATTTAGCTTTCATCTCCTCAATCGACTCGAAACGCGTTTCCCGGAGTGGTGTCTTGAGTTTTGGGAATAGCTAGAAGTCACACGGAGCCAAATCAGGGGAATACGATGGTTGCGGAACGATATGCGTCGAATTCTTGGCGAAATGGTCGCGAAGAAATTGAGCGTTTTAGGTACCAAACGTGACTTGACTTTTCGAAGGCACAAATGGTCTTTCAAAATGGTTTTCACACATCCTTCTGATATTCCGATCATATCAGTAAGGGGTCTAACAGTCAACCGACGATTTTTGAGCACGTCCTTCAATTCATAGACGTGTTGCTCATCTGTTGACCTCGATGGTCGTCCGGGGCCCTCCAAATCATCAACATGTTCCCGACCCTCTTGGAAGTCTTTGTACCAGCTATAAACATTTTTCTGAAACATGGTAGAATCACCAAAGGCCTTCCGCAACATCCTCGACGTTTTCGCAGCCAAAATTTCATTCTGCAAAAAAAAAAAATGTAATGGCACTTCTCTGCTCAATTAAATCAGACATTGCACAGTGGTCGGGCTTGTATGGAGCCGCGGCCATAAATACTTCTAGAAGTGCTATCGTTATGAAACTTTTACCAAAAATCTAAAAAAATATTATAAATATATGTTACAAAAATTGGCCAGATCGTACCACTATATCCTATAGCTTCCATAGGAACTATTTTCTCAGTGGTTGCGTTCACATGAGACAGAAGTCATAAATTCATTTCTTGTAATCATAATAGGCTGAACTTTTTAATGTAAGTTATTTACAAACTTGGAACTGTAACATAAAAGTATGGGAGTGATTACTGACTCCATTTCCCACGCCCACCTTATCCATCTTATAACAAATGTAGGATATTTGTTTTTTTAATTCCTCCACATCCAGCTCATATCCTGAGTTTTTAAGACCCTCAATTAAAGTATCCAGCACATTTTTAATTCTTTGGGGTTGAGTGCCGCATTCATTCTGCCAAATGCTAAAAACATGCTTTCGAGAATACTGGTAGTAGGTATTTGTTCCTAATGAAAGAAAAAATTAATAAAACGACCAAATAATCTAAAAAACATAAAACATAAAACACACATCAAAAACAAACTACAACCACAACTAAGCACACACAGACACAGAACAATAAAGTGCTTCCTCCTAGAAAGAGCTCCTAAAATAATAGAGGTAAGGTTGCATTTTTTAATGACACAAGTGCATCGGCAAGTTTCGGCAGCTGAACAAAACATTTTTATAATCTTGAAATATTAATAAAAAACATGATATAAACATCATTGGAGGAAAACCGGGGGAAAGCACTTAAAACTTTACCTAAAACATTGTAACGCACAACATTTACGAACTAAATAGGACGCACGTTTTACCACTTATTTACACAAAACACAGCACAAGTTATTAATTCATGTATCTGTATAAACAAAGTATATACCGTTATGAACAATGTCCATTATATTTGATTGGGGTTAAACCGTGCTATATAATTTATTCGAATTTTTTAATTCACTTCGTTGCACTTCACTGTTGATAAATTGAAAGTAAGTAAGCACGTTCTCGCACTTTGCATTCCAGTGTTGGAAAGTCCCGTTAGAAATTCCAAAAAAAAACTATTGTGTCGTAAAGCTTGGACAATCAGCTGATCGTAGAACCGGTTTTCGCTGGAATATCTCAAAATCAATTTTTTGATTTTTGGCCTATGGCAGCGACCACTGTGCATTGTAAAAATCGAAAAATGCATCTCTTGCTCGTTTGGTAAACACAAACGTTAATATAGTACTGATACTGACATTGACTTGAAATTACCCCCAGATGTCATCAACAGTCCGGCTAACTCAAGAAAAAAGAACAAGTCCGCAATGTTATACCCGTGCATTTTACAAAAAAATTAACTTACTTTTTGCCCACAGTAGTATTATTACCTGTTTAAAATGTTGTCTTTAAATTGTCAATGATTTTTCTATTATTTTTCGATTATTACTTTGGGAGCCATAAGAAATAGTGGTCCGAACCTGCTCGTTCTGACATGTGCACTACCTGCAATAGAAAAAAGACTTTTGGGAAAGTTTCATCGCGATAGCTTTTAAACTGAGAGACTACTTTGCATAGAAACAGAGAGACTGACATGGCTAGATGGACTCGGCTGTTGCTGCTGATCAAGAATAGATATACTTGTGGAGATTAACTCTTAACTTAACTTTATTTTGATATTAATAGGCTGAGTAACAATTGTGTGTACTATAAGCTAGCTGCGCCGCAAGAGAGAGAGAGTTATCAATATCCATCCAATTTTTATATCGAACCAGAGTTATTATATGAACTCAGATGTTCGCTTCGGGTTGTAAGATTGGTCGCCACATCTACTCCCCCTCATGTGACTTCGTTGGATGGCGAAGGTAACGGAACTAATGCTGGGGTTGCAAGTTCAGAAACTTGTTGGTGGCTGAGATCCGTATGCTCACTTTCTATGAAGTCGCCAACAGCGAGAAATGCATGCTTTAGAAGATCAACGGATACAGCTTTCTCCCGTCCATCCATGTTTATAATGTACACCTTTCCATCTACTCGACCAGTTATTTGGTGAGGTCCAGTATATGGATGTAGAAGCGGTTTTTTAATACAAGCGACTCTCTTCAAAACGTGTGCACACGTTTTCAAATCCGTGGAGTAAAAAATGTGGGGCTTCGTGTGATGGGCGGCAGGAGTAGCTTTAACTGCCCGAATATGTTGACGCAAACCTTCAGTAAGCCGGTGTTGGTTGTTGTATGTTGTATGCGGATCAAAAAAATTCATTCGGAAGACGAATAGAAGTGCCGAAAAGCATTTCAGCTGGAGATGCTTGCAGGTCCGCCTTAAAAGTCGAACGCAATCCCAACAGTATCGTGGCTAAGGGTTCAGGCCAAACTATGTGAGAGTTACACATTAGAGCAGCCTTGAGGCGTTGGCTGGCTCCGAGGCGTCTGTTTTTAGGGATAACTGGGCTGACGGGGAGGGAAACGTGGAGCTTACTGCTTTGGATATTCCCAGCTTGCAGGTGTGGAATGCGCTTTAAGCCTCGGAGGTCCAAGCAATCTCTCGTTTGTCATTTTTGGTTACACCTTTTAGGTAATCTGTCAGAGGAATCTGCGATTGAGGTGCATGCGGAATCAGATGTCGGTAATAATTTACCATTCCCAGAAATCTGCGTAATTCCATAATTCCAAAATGACTCGAGTACGTTCAGCAGGAGGTTTGAATCCGTTAGCACTGACTTCAAAGCCGAGGAAAATAACATCAAATTGGCATTTTTGTGGGTTGATTTGAAGGTGGTTATCCTGTAGGATTTTAAAGATTGTTTAAAGATGTTGCAGATGTTCCTCATGCGCCACGGAGAAGATTGTCCATATGCCTTTGGAAGGTTTGTGCTGCATTTCGCAAACCTGGTGGCATGCCAACAAATTCAAATGAAGTGGTGTCTGCTGTATTTGAAATATCGCCCATGGCGACTGGAATTTGATGGTAAGCACGCACCAGGTCGAGCGTGGAGAAAACGGTGCAACGTGTAAAGTGGTGCAAGCATTAAGTTTTCGATATTCACCTGTTGTACGCCACTCATTGTTTTTCTTAGGGACCAAATGAATAGGGCTAGCTACTTGAGGGACGAATTACTCCTTGATGTATTAAAAGGTCTATGTCCTGATGTGCCGCCTTAAGTTTTTCACATGTAAGCCGTCTTGGCTTGTCAAAAACGGGGAGGCCAGTTGTCTCAATGCTATGCGCTAAGCAATGACGTAGCGTAGCAATTTACGCGCGTTGCAGGAGGTTTATTGGGTCGTGTTATGTCCAAAAAGCGACCAAGTAGATTGGAATATGGGTTATCTACTTTGGCGAAATTCTGTGAGTTGATTGTAGAAATGTTATAGACTTTTGTTTCCGTCAGTTCTCCTTTTGTTGATGTGGACGTTAAATAATCAATGAGACGTTTACCCTTAAGGTCAATGATCAGACCATGATAAGTAAAAAAGTCCGCTCCAATGATTGCTGATTGGACGTTAGCGACGACGGTAGCGTATAGTTTGAATTCGTCCTTGCGACATTGGCTTTTACTAATGAAAACGACATGAGTGAGATGACTGATCCGTAATCAATAAGAAATTTGATGTTAGTTCAGCGATCGTAAATGTGTAGTCGATTTACTCGTCCAAAATACTTTGAATCTGACCTTTCATTAAAAACTTATACGCAATGAATGTGTCATATCACCACCTTCCTCGCACTCCCTTTAGCTGGGTATTGGGTTTCTGATAGTAGGGGCACCCAACTATAGCGTACTCTGTTGTTCTTACAAAAAAGTGTAGGCCATTGGAAGTTTTATTAGGTAACGATTACCTAAAATGCATTCTATATGAAATATCCATTATCCAAATATTCATTTCATTACCTTTGTTTTCTGGGTGTAGGCAACTACGTTTAAAACCGGCTTAGTTTTTCCGATTAACGGGTGGTATTTGTGCAATCGCGGTTTGAAAAAAATAGCAACATTTAATGTTTTGATTTAAGTACAGCCCCAGATCACATGATGTGCGTTGGCATCACATCCGACGATAAGGGGGATCTTGTTCTTCCGGCAGTGGTCCACTAGCCCGAGTATTTCTGGCGGTGGATAGGCTTCATCCCCAGCAAAGTGGGCGGAGGCCACTGCTAGCCTCGGTGCAGCTTCTGTGCCGTCGATGGCTATGGCGACACAGTCTCTGCTCAGGATATCTGAAAATGTACTGTAATTGATATCTTTTCTTATGACATTGCATGATCTGGGAGGTAGTCCTCCTGGATCGCATATTACCCTTGTGTCTTTCGTGTACACGCCTTTTATAACATGGTGCCACCATGGTTCCTGTACAAGGGCTAGCTGGCCAAGACAGCAGATGCTGCTTTGGCTCGATGGATGTTCACCTGGGCTAGCCGGGTGCTGCTAGTTGCAGCCATAAGTCGGAGGTTTGGTGCTCCATGATGTCTGGTGAAGAGAGATAGCCATTCTCTTCACCACCGTCTATCAAGGTAACATCTGACTCCCGGCAACTGTCATCCAGGAGGAGCTCCTGGGCCAGCTATTGGGATGACATGAGGTGTCCATCCCCTTGGTCGTCCTCAATCTCCATGCTTGCGGCAGATTGGCTGTCCAGCTCCCCACTCTGCGACGTTGGCTCCACACTCAGTGGTTCGAGGGTATTCTCGACAGCCTAGCAGGGGTCTTCGTTGGACGCCTCTTCCGGAGCTTTTTTAGTATTTTTCAGACCGCTATCGGTGACGTGGCCATACCAGGCCAGGATCTCCTCATTGGTCCTATCCGCACTTCTTGGACAGAACAGTGTGGCACTGTAGACTGCAGGGATGTAGGCGGGCCTCAAGGGGTACTCCCTTCCACGACC
Source organism: Drosophila lutescens (assembly GCA_037075285.1). Taxonomy (NCBI): domain Eukaryota; kingdom Metazoa; phylum Arthropoda; class Insecta; order Diptera; family Drosophilidae; genus Drosophila; species Drosophila lutescens. The sequence goes on from JBAMCF010001161.1 coordinate 26,399, forward strand.
GCAGCTGAGGTACGGTATTCTTCAGCCACTCGTCTGTGCCCTCGTCCATGCAGTCGATTATCAGGTAACCCACCCTGAAGTGGATTCCCCTGAACACGACCAGACTGCACCACGCCGACGTGAGCATCTCGTCCATGACGGATTCCTGGAGCCCAGATAGTTCCTCATGGGTCAGAATGACCGTTGGGAACCTCTCCGGGAGTATGGCCACCTTGATGTACGCGGCTTTCTTGGCAGCCTCCGCGTATGTTGGACTGGGTCTAGTGGGCGGTTGTGCCGGGCCGGCGGGTCGTCCTCCAGCGGTTGCCGGCTGTTGGGCTCGGCGAGGCTTGGAAGGTATCTTTCGTCATAAAAAAAAAAAAAGTGCAAGGCTTGCAAAAATGCAAAAAAAAGCGAAACCAAACCAAAGCGAGTGATGCAGCATGGTTGAACCAAGGTTCGATGAAACTCAATCGAACTAAGTGGTCGTGGCCACATGTTTGAATGGAACGTCGTGGCAACTCAATCGAACTAAGTGGTCGTTGCAACAGGTTTGACGCAACTGTAACAAGAAGGTTGACTGGAATGGAAATGGCGAAAACTAATCGCCGAGTGAATACCCTAGACTTCTAATAAAAATTCGTAAAGAAGATAAACCACTAGTTGTCTGTCCGCTCTTGACTAAAATAACTGCATTGCGCAGGAATTTTAGTTAGCTTCAGCACGGTGGTTTGTGAGATTAGGAATAATGGAAAATTGGGGGCGAATCGCAGGGAGTTTAGCCGCTATCAGCCAAGACAACTGCATCGCGCAGGAATAAAAAGTTAAAAAAAAAAAATATATATATATATTTGTAAAAATCATGATACGGCTCATAGGTCGGAAGTGGTTGTAGAAAAGAAAGTGTGAAAAAAAAGTGCAGATCGCGAGGTGACTGTCCGCTCTTGGCCGAAATAACTGCATCCCGCAGAAATTTCGATTAGCTTCAGCACAGCAATTTGCAAAAGAAAAAAAAATGTATGTATTGCGAATTAAAAGTTAAAAAAAAAAATGAAAAAGGAAAGAAAATCAAAGAAAAAATAAAATATGAGTTTTGACACCACTGCATCGCGCAAGGGCTGTCAGAGCATATTGTAGAACGTTAGTTCGACGCCACTGCATCGCGCAAGGGTTATCAGAACATGTGTTGAACGTCAGTTTCGGCGCCACTGAATCGCGCAAGGATGTGCGGAACAAAGAGGAAAAAAAAAGAAGAAGAATAGGAAAAGAAAGATTATATAATTGAGCACAATCCACTTCCGGAGCTATTCAAGAAGAGAATATTAAAATTGCTATTTTAAAACAAATAATCAAAAGACAATTTTTCAGAAATTGATAACAACACACCTCGTTCAAAGAAGATCACACCACACACACATACGGAGAAAAAAGATAAGAGTATTTTAAGATATAAAAAAAATATATATATTATTAAGTAATATCCTATATAATTAAGGGCCGTTTTCTCGTCCCTTCGTTAAATTTAAAGTAGGGTTAAAACCTTGAAATCGTATGGGAAATCAGAGTTTAAAGTTTCCTTTAAATTTAACAGGCGGACGAGAAAACGGCACTAAGTAGGATAAAGTCAACAGTAATTACGACAGAAGATAGAAACAAGGTCGAAAGAATGGAGAACCAAGTGGTAGGTCAGCAACCGGTGATCGATATGTTAGGGGGAATAAAGCTTTCCGATGTCATAAGGTCAATGCATGTGTATGAGAGAAGTGCAGAGAAGCTTAATGAATTCATATTAATGCAGAAGAAAGTTTTTATGATTAGGGGAGCAGACCAGACTCCCCAAGGGCTTTTGGTGTTGAGACAGATAAGAAACAAGGTTCAGGGAAAGCCAGACGATGTTCTGGTAAAATCTAACTCGCGTCTAAACTGGGATGAGATCAAACAGTTATTAATTACTCAAATCGCGGACAAATGATCGGAGCCGGATTTACTGAGGGAACTGAATCAACTGGAAAACAAGAAGTTGTCGGTAGAAGCATTTTACGATGAGATTTCGAACACACACAAGGCTTTATCTAATATCATCGAGAGGACGGAGACCAACCAGACGGCTTTACAGACGAAGAAAAAGTTGTAAGAAGCAACTTGCCTAGAAGCTTTTGTTACGGGACTGAAAGTGTAGCGTGTGCGTTGGTGAGAATCGAAAACGAATTTCACTTACTCGTGCATAGGGGTATCAGAGGTCGTGCACTTCTTGCTTTTCTTCTGACTGAGCTCGCCGGATGGGGTATGGGATCTTTCTTCAACCTTCTATGCTACACTGCATCACAAATTAAGTGCACTATACGGAAAACTACAGATTGGACTAAGATGTGGGCTAAAACGACGGGAATTATGATGAGCGGTACTAATTCAGAACGAATTTGGGGTGTGTGAGCTGTTATAACCCCATGTCTTTACCCTCCCTTCCATGGTGACGCGCGCATAATGTGATCGGTCACCCCTTATTCAGACTTATATAAGTTTACCTAACGCATGACCTGGAATTGATTTCGGGAATCGCGACGATCCAACTATTAGATTTATTCCATGATTATTTCCATGATATTACACAATTTATTCATAATTTCCTTCGCGGAGATGATACTTCATAAATTCTCATAACAAACTTATATCTTTTCCAAGAATTGACCACTATTCGGTTGTTTACTTAAAGTTCGACTGGGAGTCCATGGTTTCAGTTAACTTTACTTCAATTATTCTCAAACAAAATGCTTATATGGCTCCCGACAAGATTGTGAATTGACTTACAAATAATGGCGAAAGGCAGCTGTATTTAATAGTGAGTGAGGCTCACATGGAATGCGGCTTTTAAAGGCGCGTCGAAATTAACGGCTATTATATTGTATGGCATGTAGGGGTTCAGATATACGTATATGGAATCAAGTAAAAGGAAGTGTTCAAAACTCACATGATATCCATCCGTTCACTAGCACGCTGGGCCCATCGTTGCTGTTGACGAAGATCTAGACTGAAAGAAATTTACAAGATTCTATTTATGTAATCTGACGCCAGTGTTATCGCTTTTAGAAAAGCGGGAGCTGTTGCGGCATTCTCTTTGAAAACAGCTCACTATTCCCTACAGCTGCTGATCGATTTGAATTTACATGTTTTTGTTTAACTAATGACTAACTGATTGATTGAAAGGTATTAAAACAAAAAAAAAGAAAAGTTTAACAAAAAACTGATTGTCCTGTCAACAAATTCCTGCGGCGGTGCAACGGTGATCAATGAAGGGCTGATGGATTCCTCCAGTCGCGTTCGTTGTATGCAGGCGGTGAGCGCAGCGCCGATCAGGGCTGCCAACCGTTTCCATATGCCGCGCGTGGCGCTGGCAATGATTCGGCGCTGGTCAATGGTTTCCTGATTTAAACGTTGCAATCCGTCCGGTGGCTGAACTGCGTGGACAATTTTGCGCAGAGGGGTGTGCGTGATGAAGCTCCCAACAGGAGGTGGCGGTTGGTGTAGCTGCGACAGGTATTTCGTGGACACGTGCGCGGTGCGCTCGATTTGAGGTTATGGCTGTTCACAGGCTGATGCAGATATCGCTGCGCGTTGGGCGATAAGTCCGTGGAAATTATACCTGCCGCAGATCTACACCAATACCGTGAATAGAACACGACGCCGATGGGCCGAGAAATTGACGTCACACCACTTCTGCCTGAATTGCAGTTAACACCTTGTACACAGAAAACATTTACTTTAGGATTTACTCTGTCTGGCTTTCTCAACGCTAATAATTACCTGCAGCAGACTGTATTGAATTACGTTGATATATTAAGCGAATGCTTTTTAAAACTGGAGTGACTTTAAACTGGGTTTACTTTACACTTTCTTGTCTCTGACTCTGGGTTTATTACGCACTTTCTTATTTCACGTCTGACTCTGGGTAGCGATCGAGTTGAAATGGAACGAACTTTCGGCAGCGACCACGCTTGTGCCAAATCTCACACACACTAACGTAGAAGTGGGAAAGGCAAACCGAAAACTCACCACGGCGAGTAAACGGTAAACTCGCCTGATCTGTACTATTCTGTTTCGTACTCGCGTTTCGCACCGCGTGTTTCTTGTCGAAAACGGTGTACTGCGCGAGTAAGGAAACGAGATAGAGACGGAATAAAAATGCGCTGGCCGTTTAACGTACCGTTTGCTTTCAGCTCGGTTTGTGAGTACAGTGGAACGCATTAGGATTTTTGTTGGTCCAGCTGGCTACTACACCACAGTTACGTCATTCAAAGGCTGCCTGACAAGGACGGTAACTGAATAGAAGACAGGTGGATTAGGCTTTAATATCCTTTAGGTGATACACTCCTAGTTGTTTTCCTGATTCGTCAGCTAGTCCGTAATAAGAAGGACCTAGCTTTCTAACTACTTTAGCCTTGTTGAAAACTGGGGCTAGCTTACTGTTGAAACGTTTCTGAGCGTTGCTCTGTGCGAAATTTCTGGCGAAGACTTCGTCTCCGACCTTCAATTCTTTCACTCGGCTCCGCAGGTTGTACCTTTTGGCGTTGTACTCATGTGTCTCAGCTATCTTTTCTTTTGCAAGACCACGGGCTATCTGTAGTGTGTCGGGTTGGCTAAGGAACACGTCGTCGCTAATCAAACTCAGCTTGCGCAAAAGCTCGAAATCTTTGCCGTTGGAAATCATGTTTTGACCGAAACACAAGAAATAGGGCGAATATCCCGTACTTCTATGTATCGACGCTCTCAGAGAACCGCTTATTTCATTCAGGTGCATATCCCAATTTGAGTGGTCCGTACCAACGTAAGCTCTAATGGCTGACAAGATGGATCTGTTTAGACGCTCGCTTGCATTGGCCTGAGGCGAATAGATTGCCGTACACGTGTGAGACACTCCGAACCGGGTCAAGAATGCTTTAAAGTAGCCTCCTTTAAACTGTGATCCGTTGTCGGTCAAAACAGTTTCGGGAACGCCGAATGTGTAAAATACATGATTTTCTAAATACTCGCAAATCCGGACAGAAGTAAATTTCTTAAGGGGGTGTAAAAAGTGAAACTTCGTAAGGTGATCTACCACTACTAACAGGCCGATATGTCCCTTTTTGGAACGCGGATAGGGTCCTAATAAGTCCATGTAAAGTTTTTGGAACGGTTTGTCAGATGTCATAGGCTTACCCATTGGTGGTCTCAACACTACATTGGAACTTTTAGTAGAACGGCATGTCGAACAGTTTGAAACGAAGTTTCGGATTTGTGTTACCATTCCTGGCCAGAATAGGAAACGTTTGAGATACTGAATCATTTTGCCTGTGCCTCGGTGAGCCGCATCTGGTGGATCGTGAGCTCGATGCAAAACTCCACTGACCAATCCAGGTGGAATCCACAACTTCCAAGAGTTGGATTCTTGAACAACGTCACCGCTAGCGTGCTCGGTACGTTTATACACGAATTGATCGGAAACCTTAACGTCTGGTAGTCGGGATTCATTTAGCTTTACGCGATCTCGCAGGTCGCGGTACTCAGTTGATTCAAATTCGCCAGACTTTAAATCTACTATAGGTTCTGAATCAACGATAAACTCTTCAATGCATTCCTCATCTCGGCGAGATAAAGCGTCGGCTACGGTGTTCTGTGATCCCTTTCTATGTCTCATTTCAAACGAGAATCCCTGTAAGCGAATGGCCCATCTGGCGAGCCTGCCAGATAAATCTTTTTGTCTCATTAACCATAATAACGACGCGTGATCAGTGATGACTACAAAATCTTGTCCCTCTATGTACGCTCTGAATTTTTGTATGCCTTTTATGACCGCGAGACATTCAAGCTCCGTCACGGAATAATTTCGTTGCGCTTTCGTTAGTTTTACTGACATGTATGCTATTGGCATTTCTAAACCGCCTTCTTTTTCTTGTGACAATACGCAGCCAAGTCCATGCAGACTAGCATCACATACCAACAGAAACTTGCTTGTAAAGTCGGGGGTGTTCAAAACAGGCGCTGAGATCAGCTTACTTCTTAAGAGATCGAATGCGGTCTGAGCTGACTCATTCCACACGAGAGGTTGATTTTTCTTCAGCAGATTTGTTAATGGAACACATACGCTGGCGTAGTTTTCTATGAAACGTCTATACCACCCTGAAAGTCCTAAGAATCTGCGAAGCTGCTTGGTCGTAGAAGGAATGGGAAAGTGTTGAATAGCGCTAACCTTATCAGGATCGGTGCGAAGTTGTCCGTCAGCTATGATGAAACCAAGATATTTGATTTCCTTCATGCAAAATTTTGACTTGGCGATATTAATGGTTAAGTTTGCCTTTCGAAAACATAGAGATAATTCAGTTAAGAGCGATAAATGGGATTCAAAATCATCTGACAGAACGAGTAAGTCGTCTAAGTAGACAAACACTCTCGTACGCAGATGTGGCGGTACGACTCGATCCATTAATCGACACAGCGTCTGTGCAGCGTTGCACAAACCAAAGGGCATAACCTTGTACTGATACAGAGGTCTGTTTGGTATGGTAAACGCAGTACACTCTCGCGATTTTAGTTCTAAAGGAATTTGCCAAAACGCGTGTTTCATGTCTAGTCCAGTAATAAATCGGGCAGGAGGAAGTCGACTGAGGATGCCATCGATATGTGGGAGCGGATAAGCGTCCTTTCGGGTGCACTTATTCACCTCACGTGAGTCCAAGCACAGTCGGACTTTTGGTCCTTTCTGCACCAGTACGCAGTTGCTACTCCATGGGCTCTTTGACTCCTCAATTACACCTAAAGCTAACATATGTTCGATCTCCGCAAACATTAGTTTCTCTTTAGCTGGAGACACTGGCCAATGCCGCTGCTTGATAGGTACAGCATTGCCAACATCTATCACATGTTCGATTACTTCGGTAAGTCCTAGACCTTCTCTTTCGTAGGAGGGAATGTTCTGAATAACCTGCTCAAGTGCTTTCTTTTGACTTTCAGTTAGGACGTGCATTTTTGGATCTTCCTCGCAATCATCGTCCCTGCCAACGTCAAGTTCATTTATTTCCTCCCCAAAATCTAGAATTTTCCCTAATAATCCAAATTCCTTCCAAAAGTCTACACCAAGATAAACATCTTGTTTTAATTCCGGGATAACATAAAAGTTTATCTGCTTGGTGATGCCTCGGTATGTTATATTCGTCGATAGACGTCCTTTTATTGAACATTCCGAGTTATTGGCTGTTTTGATTTGTCCTGAGCATCTTTTGACGTTGGAGTGATTCATCAGACTTTTGGCTGCTTCTGCGCCTAAACAGCTGACGGTAGCTCCAGAATCTAATAATGCTATGAAACTAAAACCTTCCACCTGAACATCGGTGTATATCCGATTGTCTGTACTTAAAAATATAGACGAAACTAATTTCTGGCGTTCTGAACAAACCTTTCTCCAGAATGATTTTATCCTCAACGTAGATCGCTTACCTACTGGGTGTTTACTAAGATCGCTCACCTCTCCAAAGATACGTGCTCGCGCCTCAGCGTAATTTGCTAACCTAACGTGAAATGGTTCCGATACCTTGTCCTTGCTTTGAGACTTTATGGTGTTATTTTCCAGTGTGTCCTCTGGGTTCAGTGCGGATGTTGGACAACCATCCGTCTGAGTGAAACTATCCGTCTTTATTACTTCGGGTGCGCTGGATAAGCTTTCCCCGGCACACCCGCTGATCCGTTTCCCGTCGGGTTACAGCTAGGGCACTTCGGTTTAAAGATATCCTTTGCTCCACAGCCATAACAGAAAATGGACCGCTGCTCTAAGCAATCATCGAAGCGATGGCCGGGCTGACCACAATTCCAACACTTCAATGGTTTTCGTTGAATAGCTGATATCTCTTCTGATTCGTCTAGCTCGGCTACCCCAGAGCGGAATGCGTAGTTATTCTTTGGCATCACCGGCTTCTGTTGCCTGCAGAACTGTTCGTGTGTGCGAATCTCCTCTCTCAACCTTGATAGATTACTTATACCCAAGTGCATAAGTTCATATCGTAGTGAGGTTTTAGAGTTGCGAATCAACAATCTAACTAACGAGTCTTCAGAAATTTTATTACGCAAACGTCCTACAAGTTTCTCGAGTGCGAATTGAAATTCTTCGAATGGTTCCCTATCTCCTTGACGTCTTGAATTGATTGATTCCCATATATCCATATCGGTGTCGATGTCTTCAAACTTCCGTCTGAAGTTTAGACAAAAGTGTTCCCAAGTGAAACCGGGATTTGTCTGGTGAAATTTCCAGAACCACTCACTGGCTTTACCTCCGAAGAGTAAATGTAAGTGGTCACACAAAAGATTGTAATTGCTGTGTAGATTTTGCTTTGTAAGTGCGCGAATCCTATATAAGAATTCTTCGGTTTGCAGACCGTCTTTAGAGCCTTCAAATTTTATACGCCAACTTTGCATGATATTCGCGACCTTTTCAGGAGTGATCAAAGCGTAACCCGAACTGCTTGTGTTGCTACGCGCGGCTGATAAGTTGTTGCTTGCCGATGCTGAGTTTATACAAGGATTGGGTTGCCTTACAGAGTCGGTAACGGACGGGATCATACTATCTCTACCTAATTGAATATTAGCGAGCTGACTTTGAATAACAGAGGTTAAATGCTCCAAAAGCTGTTCCTTTTGAGTTTGCATAGCTGCTTGAAGAGTTCTGACGATCTCATTCTGACTTTGATCGCCCGAGATGTCTGTGTCCCTAATGTGAGTGCTGGCCTGACTTATATTATGTGCAGTGTTATTTGTCTCACGGTTGGTGCTCCTAGTTGACATTCCTCTCCGCAAGTTGTTTCCTCTACCCCGGGGATTTCTACCTCGACGCTGACCAGAGACTTGCCTGTTTGGGGAATTGCTTACATTACGGGAATGGTTCTGTGGTGCCTGCTGATCGGGCAATATTCTGTCTCCGTTTGCATCTCCTATTTCTGCTGCAAGGTTATTGTTTGACAGTGACATGTTATTTAAGGCACATATCTGACTACAAACTGGGCAACGTTCCGTGTCTGTTAAAACCTGAGTAATACAGTTATGGTGAAACACGTGCTGACAGGGTAATGTAGCGAAGAGAGCCGTAGAATTGATTATTTGGTCACAAATTGTACAAATGTTTTCTCGTTCTCGAGAGTTGCTGGCTCCAGCCACCGGACTATGCTGAACTGACATTTTAGTTGGTGTTTTACGTATATGTATTTGACTTGATAATGTTGGTTTGGTTCGTCGCTTTTCCAAAAATCAAATCCTAGGTATGCGTTGATAATTCGTTCTTTTTCGTCCCAGCTCATTAAAGTGTACTAAAGATTATATGTTTTGTGCAGCAGCTGCAGTGCTGGTCAAATACCGAAACGTATTTTCCGATACTTGTTACTCCTCGCGCTGTGTACTACACTAGTTTTAAAGATATGAACGAACTAAAGAATTTGTAGACAGCCTATCCTGGTCGACCTGTTCATGCGTGTAGCAGAAGCTAGTTCGCTGCTCCTAAAAGATAGGTTATGACTCCTAGTCCTAAAATCGTCTAATCATTTTATTCCCGTCTACTCTTTCGAAATTGTTTCCCTATAGAATACCGGTTTGATTTCGTGGTCGAATATTCCATTAGAAAATAAACGAACTATTATCGCATCTCCACGGTCAAAATTCCAGATACCTATGGCCTTGATAAAGGAAAAGAATAGTAGGTCTCCTACATAAACTAATTGAAATTGACAGAAGAAATTTGGTCGAGCGCCAGATTGGAGATCGCAGGATCTTATCGCGAAATTAAACTCCACTCGCGCCCCACACGGTTGTTGAGGGCATTGTGTTATTTTGCCCCACGTTGGGCGCCATTGTGTAGCGTGTGCGTTGGTGAGAATCGAAAACGAATTTCACTTACTCGTGCATAGGGGTATCAGAGGTCGTGCACTTCTTGCTTTTCTTCTGACTGAGCTCGCCGGATGGGGTATGGGATCTTTCTTCAACCTTCTATGCTACACTGCATCACAAATTAAGTGCACTATACGGAAAACTACAGATTGGACTAAGATGTGGGCTAAAACGACGGGAATTATGATGAGCGGTACTAATTCAGAACGAATTTGGGGTGTGTGAGCTGTTATAACCCCATGTCTTTACCCTCCCTACCATGGTGACGCGCGCATAATGTGATCGGTCACCCCTTATTCAGACTTATATAAGTTTACCTAACGCATGACCTGGAATTGATTTCGGGAATCGCGACGATCCAACTATTAGATTTATTCCATGATTATTTCCATGATATTACACAATTTATTCATAATTTCCTTCGCGGAGATGATACTTCATAAATTCTCATAACAAACTTATATCTTTTCCAAGAATTGACCACTATTCGGTTGTTTACTTAAAGTTCGACTGGGAGTCCATGGTTTCAGTTAACTTTACTTCAATTATTCTCAAACAAAATGCTTATATGGCTCCCGACAAGATTGTGAATTGACTTACAAATAATGGCGAAAGGCAGCTGTATTTAATAGTGAGTGAGGCTCACATGGAATGCGGCTTTTAAAGGCGCGTCGAAATTAACGGCTATTATATTGTATGGCATGTAGGGGTTCAGATATACGTATATGGAATCAAGTAAAAGGAAGTGTTCAAAACTCACATGATATCCATCCGTTCACTAGCACGCTGGGCCCATCGTTGCTGTTGACGAAGATCTAGACTGAAAGAAATTTACAAGATTCTATTTATGTAATCTGACGCCAGTGTTATCGCTTTTAGAAAAGCGGGAGCTGTTGCGGCATTCTCTTTGAAAACAGCTCACTATTCCCTACAGCTGCTGATCGATTTGAATTTACATGTTTTTGTTTAACTAATGACTAACTGATTGATTGAAAGGTATTAAAACAAAAAAAGAAAAGTTTAACAAAAAACTGATTGTCCTGTCAACAAATTCCTGCGGCGGTGCAACGGTGATCAATGAAGGGCTGATGGATTCCTCCAGTCGCGTTCGTTGTATGCAGGCGGTGAGCGCAGCGCCGATCAGGGCTGCCAACCGTTTCCATATGCCGCGCGTGGCGCTGGCAATGATTCGGCGCTGGTCAATGGTTTCCTGATTTAAACGTTGCAATCCGTCCGGTGGCTGAACTGCGTGGACAATTTTGCGCAGAGGGGTGTGCGTGATGAAGCTCCCAACAGGAGGTGGCGGTTGGTGTAGCTGCGACAGGTATTTCGTGGACACGTGCGCGGTGCGCTCGATTTGAGGTTATGGCTGTTCACAGGCTGATGCAGATATCGCTGCGCGTTGGGCGATAAGTCCGTGGAAATTATACCTGCCGCAGATCTACACCAATACCGTGAATAGAACACGACGCCGATGGGCCGAGAAATTGACGTCACACCACTTCTGCCTGAATTGCAGTTAACACCTTGTACACAGAAAACATTTACTTTAGGATTTACTCTGTCTGGCTTTCTCAACGCTAATAATTACCTGCAGCAGACTGTATTGAATTACGTTGATATATTAAGCGAATGCTTTTTAAAACTGGAGTGACTTTAAACTGGGTTTACTTTACACTTTCTTGTCTCTGACTCTGGGTTTATTACGCACTTTCTTATTTCACGTCTGACTCTGGGTAGCGATCGAGTTGAAATGGAACGAACTTTCGGCAGCGACCACGCTTGTGCCAAATCTCACACACACTAACGTAGAAGTGGGAAAGGCAAACCGAAAACTCACCACGGCGAGTAAACGGTAAACTCGCCTGATCTGTACTATTCTGTTTCGTACTCGCGTTTCGCACCGCGTGTTTCTTGTCGAAAACGGTGTACTGCGCGAGTAAGGAAACGAGATAGAGACGGATTAAAAATGCGCTGGCCGTTTAACGTGCCGTTTGCTTTCAGCTCGGTTTGTGAGTACTGTGGAACGCATTAGGATTTTTGTTGGTCCAGCTGGCTACTACAAAAGGCAACTTGGGTAGTACAGTTAGGAGTAGAGAGCCGAACACGCTGCAGACGGCGTATGAAATACCTGTTCGAGAAAGGGATATCTACTTGAGTACAAAGGAAGTAAATAGATCCAGTAACCCGTTTACTCTGGAAACTATGGCAGACAACAATATCAGAGATATAATAAGAACAGAGGATACAATTAGGGTGTTCAATTGCGTTGCAAAAGTGTAAAATTTGTAAGTTTGCCAGACAAAAATTGTGAACGACCTTTTTTCCAAAATCGTTGCAAGATATTGACGCACAATAAAAGGCTAACTTCCTATTTTTGGTATAGCTTGATGATTTTTGGGGAAGAAAGAAATGCAAGGGAGGCTTTGCCTAAAAATTGACAAATGAACAAAAAAATGGCCCCTTTTTTACTTTATATGAGAAGTCCGCGATTTCTAAGGCGTTAAATGGCTGAGGACGGACATTTAAGTTGATTACTTTTATTAAAGTCATTCTTATTTGGTTTCACCAAAAATTTGCTTAAACCGCGAGTTCTTCAGATTATTGGGTGGCCAACTTCTTGGTCAAGAATGTCATTTCCTTACCGTCTTATATAAGCAAGTCCTCAATTAAATATCAAAATAACCGAAAATAAAACCGCGAATTCTTTGGCGTATGGATGTTATATATGCATCGCTTAACAATAGCATTTACCAAGAAAAAAACATTGGTCGCCAAAAGTAGAGCAACAAAATCCACACGCGAATTCTTAAGCGTCAATCGGCTTTTAGGTTGACTCACCATAGACTCAAACCCGACTTTTTACTATTTTTTTAGTATTTAAAACCTCTATTTTAAACCATTATTTCTACACAAGTACAACAGATTTGTATACATAGGCTGGGGTGTTGTAGGCCTTGCTAACTATTTTGTATGGAAATTGTTGTTGGAACTGCTTACAATTTTACACTTTTCAAACGTTTACAACGCATTTGAATACCCCAATTGTATTGTACATGTATTGTGCATATAAGCAAATCAAAACATATCCAAATAAACAAATGTACATACGTATTTGGTCAAAAGTTCAAATCTTAAGATTAATAATTAACTTGGAAACATTTTGGCTTTGCTTACAGAATTTGTAGTAATTTTTTGTTTTCTTCCATGGTGGAAATTAAACAGGGCTTTTACTTCTGCTACAAAATGAAACATATTTTTTGAAAAATAAAACCTAAGCATTTGATCCACAGGACTTACTATTGATCGAAAATCATATTGATCGAAACAGCAGTTTAAGTTTTTAAAATCCAAAACAAATTTGAACTTAAATTGCCCCTTTCCCCTCCCTATCACACACAGCACTACCCCTCCCCCTCGTCAGTTTTCTTGGCTGTTGCTGTTTATTTTTGGTTGAATTTGGGAGCGACTCAGTGGTACGCTCCCCAAGCTTTATTATTTTCAATCTGAATTCTTAATTCTATTACATGTTTGCATAAAGCTAAGATCGGCCGGCTATGTCGGCAGAGACGCCGGCAGAGCTGCGGTCGACGCTTATGTATAATTGTGCTTATATATGAGAGAGAGAGAGATACTATGTTCACTTGGCCGTCGGAGCGGTCGCACATATCAAATATGCTGACACTGCAGTTCCCACGCATTCGAGGGCGATCATATAACCGGGCACTCGGGAACTGCTAGGATTATAAATGTATATGTGTTTTGTTATTGTGGCCAAATGCAAAATGCCAAATAAGGTGTCGGTACTTAAATCGATGCGTAACACTGAGTACAGTGTGCATTCGATATGTGAACATACTACATCTCCCTCCTTTTGAAAAATAACGTAATTATATGGAGTTATTTTCTAGGTGTATATTTAATGAAAATATTTGTATTAAATTGTTTCTTTTTTTTCGTTTTTATGTAGTTTAACTTATTAAAAATTGTTTTGAATCAGAAAGTATTGTTTTGAATCAAAAGTAATATTTATATTTTATTTATTTATTTTATTATTTTTTTTTTTCAATATAATTATGGTTTTTTTTTTTTTTTTTTTTTTTATATGGTTCTTATTGCATATGATCATACGTGATATATATATAAGAGAATTAAAGTGATTATGAAATAAAAATTTTTAACCTATCCTTATGAACTGTTTGCTTCTTATTTTTGTTATTTGAAATTACTATATTTTCTCTTTCTTGTATACTTTCTACCTTATATGGTCCAGTGTATTTAAAGTCTAGCTTGTGCCCTGTTTCATTTTTTAGCAAAACTTGGTCTCCGATTTTTAAATCAAAGTTCAAAATATTTCTGTCATAGTTAAGTTTTTGTTTGTGTTTATGGCATTCTAGCATTAATCTAGCTCTCTTAAATGCTTGTTCTAGTCTAATCTTAGATTCTTTAGCGTAATCATCTGTGTTATATAATGATTTTATATTATCTATACTATTGAAGTGTTTGGCTAAATTAGATGTTTTACCAAAAACTAACTCGTATGGACAGTAGTCATGTGCCATAGAGGGTGTTGTGTTGAAACAGTATACGAAGTATTGCAACCATACATCCCAATCTGTTTTATCAACTGAGATGTATGAACGAATGTACTCATTGAGTGTTCTTTGGCTTCGCTCCACGGTACCTACTGTCTGGTGGTGGTGTGCAGTTGAAGTTATGTTTTTGATATTTAAGTTTTTACATAGATCTTCAATTATCGAATTTTTGTATTCTGTTCCCATGTCCGTGATGAACGTCTTCATTGGACCGTACTTCGGAATAAAATCTTCGAATATAGCTTTTGCTACTGTTTTTGCACTTTTGTTCTGGATTGGTATTGCTACAAGGTACTTAGTTAAATCGCAAATTAGCGTTACTATGTATTCATTTCCTTGTTCAGATTTAGGTAGTGGACCGATCGTATCCACAATTACCCTGTCGAAAGCCGTTTGTGGCGTTTCGGTGATAGTTAATTGGGTCTTCGTATGTTTTGTTGTCTTTGCTTTTTGGCATTTAGGACATTTTCTTATATATTTTGTTATATCTTTGGTCATGTTTTTCCAATAATAATGCCTTTTTATTTTTGCTAATGTTCTAGCTATGCCTGTATGACCTCCTTGTATTGGATCATCATGGAATGTAAACAGTAATGCTTCTTTCTCTTTATCATTATTTGATAATTGGGTCACCGGCTTGAGTAGCGCTACTCTTAATGTTTGTAATTTTTTATTGCCCATAATTTTAAAAGATTCAATTGAAATGGTTTCAAAGATCTTTTCGCTCGGTGCCACTTAGAGTTGGCTGATATTAAGTATACCGGCTTCTTTTTCAAGCCTTTGAAAGAACTGACCTAAGTCGAGAATTTCATTGGTGTACAAATCGCTAACATCAATTCTTGCTATAACCTTTTTCCCATTCTTTAGTAAGCAAAGTGAATCAGTTATTCGCAAGGTCACTACTTTTCGTACCTCGTCATTAACAATGACTTCGTATACGTTGGGCTGAGAAGCTTTATTTAGAATATGCCTAGGCAAATCTATTTTTTCTTTTTCTGTTCCTGCGCAGGGATTTTTCTGTTTACTTTGATTTCTGGTAGTGACTTTCAGAATTTTATTATTTGTCTGGATATTTTTCAAATCCGTTATTGTTATTCTTGATAGCGCGTCGGCTATATGGTTGTCTTTTCCCTTAAGATATTCCACAGTAAAATCATATTCTTCCAAGTCTAATCTCATTCGTGTTAATTTTGAACTTGGATTTGTCATTGAAAATAGATAGGTCTGTTTTGACTGTGAAATGTTTTCCATAAATATATGGCCGAAAATGGTTTATTGCCCAGTGGATAGCTGCTAACTCTTGTTCTGTTGTATTTTTATTACTTTCTCCTTTCGTAAAAGATCTTGATGCATAGGCTACTGGTAGCTGAGTGTTATCGTAATCTTGAGTAAGAACAGCTCCACATGCTTGTTTGCTTGCATCTGTTGTTATGCAAAATTCTTTATTAAAATCGGGATATTGCAATAATGTGGGTTTCATCAATTGGGTTTTTAGGTATTCAAATGCGTATTGACATTTATCTGTCCAGTCAAATTTAACATTCTTTTTACATAATCTAGTTATGTGACGTGAATAATCGGAAAAGTTTTTAATAAAACGTCTGTAGTAATTGCAAAATGCAACGAATCTTCTAGCGCTGTCTGCGTCCGTTGGGACTGGGTATTTTTCTATTACTTAGTATTTTTTACTATCTGGTAAAATACCTTTGTCAGTACACTTGTGTCCAATGCCTGAGATGGTTCGATACCTGAAAATGCAATTGTCATCATTCTTTGGAAAGAATTTGGCGCTATTTTTAAACCATAAGGCAATCGTGTAAAACGATAGGAGCCATTGCTCGTGGAAAAGGACGTTATATTTCTAGACGTATCTTCGAGTTCCATTTGATGAAATCCTGACATTAGATCTAGACATGAAAAGTATTTAGCTCTACCTAATTGGTCAAGAATATCGTCTATTCTTGGTAGTGGAAATTTATCTGAAAATTTTTTTTTTGTTAATTTGGCGGTAATCAATTACTAAACGCCATCTTTTTATATTGCAATTTGGTAATGATTTTTTCGGGACTATTAATAATGGACTGTTGTATTCTGAAACTGATGGTTCTACTATTTTATCTTTAATTAGTTTTTCCACTTGTTTTTCTACTTCTTCTTTTTGACTGTGGGGGATTCTGTAATTCTTTATATATACTGGTTCATCATCTTTCATTCTTATTTTTTGTTTATAGAAATTGTTGGTTGATATCGGTTCGGTTTCTATCCCGAATATATCTGTGTATTTGGTGCATAATTCTTTAAGTATTTCTTTAAATTGAGGCGGGAAATTTTTGTTAAGTTTTTCTATTTTGTATTTTTATTAGATTTAATTATATCGTAATTATCCAATGGTTCGACTTTAAGTGTATTTAATTGAAGAATTGCTGTTTTATTTGTTGTATTTAGAATTCGGACAAAGGTGTTTTTAGAATCTGCAATGGAATTTCCAATGAATATTCCATTTTTTTGGTTTGGTATAAGTATATACCTGGTTCCTGAATTTATAGTTATTTTTCGGATGACTTGAGATCTTGCTGGTAAAATGGTCGAATTATTTTCTAGTGTATGATTTATTGGAATATTAATCGGATTACGGAGATTATCTGGTCTCAGTATAAGCCAATCATTTTCTGGTTTTAAATCTATTTGACAATTGTATTTTTTCATAAAATCTATTCCTATAATTCCATCACATGGATTAGGAAAGTTGGACGTTACTATATGGAAATTATGTGGTATAGCATAGTTGCCTGATAGAAGTTCTATTGCTGCTAAACCTTTTGAATTTGTTGTTCCCTCGCCAACGCCTGATATTTGCGTAATATTTTTATAGTCAACATTGTTAAATGAGTCTGATGATTCTTTGATTAAAGAGATGTCTGCACCTATATCAACTAGTAATGTATATAATTTATTTGTGTTTTCATTTTTAAGTGAAATAAAAAGATTGAAGTTAAGATTGATAGAGTGAACCGTATTTTTTACTGGGTTTTTTATCTTAAGGGTCTTTATTGGTTTTCCGAAGTTGTTTGTACTTGTCGAACGTTATTGTTGGTATTTTGTCTGTTTGCGTTTGTATTGGTATTGTTATTACAGTTGATGTTGTTATTGGAGTTATATCCATTATTGTTTCCACCACGGGGCAATTCTGGTTATAACGACAGATACAGGCAACAAGGTATGTTGGGCACTAACAGAAGAGAAAACTACAGGTGGAATAGGGAAGAGACAAGTGGAAATAGGCGTCAGGATGAGCAGTCGACTGGAAGTAGCTCGAACATCAACAGACGAGCAATTATGCCAAAACAAGAGGTAGCAGAATGCTCCCCGTCGACCTCAAGAAGTGCAAAACAATGGCAGTCTGGAAATTCAAGGAAGGGACAGATTAATACGCTAGAGAGAGAGGCTGACCAAGAGCTTAGATGAAGAGGATTTTCGCCAGAACGCCTCGGGAAGCAAACGGGGCTCATAAGGAAAGAGACCCATAAATCAGTGTTGCCCTACATTGTAATCAATGGGAAACGGAGAGAAGCGCTGAAACTTTTGATCGACTCTGGGGCTACAAATTCATATTTAAACCCTGAGTTAATACGGGATGATAGGAAAGTGAGGCTTGAGAAGACCTTTATAATTAAGACGCCGATAGGGAGTCATGGTATAGACGAAGGCATTAAGGATGTTAAATTTCAAGAATTTGATAATGAACCTATTGATTTCTACTTATTTAATTTTCAATCGTATTTTGATGGATTAATAGGCTTGGATGTACTTTGAAAAGTAGGTGCTAGGTTAGATTTACAAAATTTATTTTTAGAGAAGAAGAATGGAAAGATTCCGGTCCTACTGAGACCAACTAGAGTTACAGGGGTGCACCTATTGGAGGAGCCATCGAAGACAATTATAACGTTACCCATCACAATGAATAACGGGATGTTTTTGCTAAATACGACGGTAGTAGAAGAAGGAGTACAGATTACTGTTGGGATCTACCAAGTAAAAAAGGGACGGGCAGAATTGAAAGTGTCAAATTTTACGGACAGCAAGAAAAAGTTGTATCTGGAGGCACCATTGGCAGCAATACCATTTGACAAGAATGACTTTGTAGAAATGGAAATGCTGGCACCATTCGGCCAAGGCTTTGACAGTAATTTGAATATAATGTATAGTGACGACACTAAGGTACAGGCTAAACTAGCAACCGACCATTTGAACGAAAAAGAGGCGCAGAGCCTGAAGAAACTGTATTCTCAATTTCCGGACATATTTCATTCAAAAGGGAAACAGTTAACGTTTACCAACGTGGTAACACACTCAATTCCTACAACAGATGAAATTCCGATATATAAGAAACCCTATAGATATGGCTTTAAACAAAGGGATGAAATAAAGATGCAAATACAGGAGTTGTTAGATCAGGAAATTATCAGGCACAGGCACTCGCCATGGAGTGCACCAGTTTGGCTGGTACCCAAGAAGATAGACATGTCAGGAAAACAGAAATGGCGACTAGTAGTGGATTTTAGGAAGCTTAATGAGAAGACAGTGAAGGATAGATATCCTATGCCGGTGATCAGCGAGGTACTGGATAAGCTAGGCAAGGCCATGTATTTTTCAGTGTTGGACCTGGCAAGTGGGTACCACCAGGTAGAAAAGAAAAAGAAGGACATTCCGAAAACGGCGTTTACGACGGAAAATGGGCATTTTGAGTATGTGAGAATGCCGTTTGGACTACCCAGCGGGAAAGTGAGAAGTTGGTTTTTGTGTTCTTGAAATCCTGTTCCTTTTTGCAAGCGGCGGTGTGGGGATAGATAATTTCTGAGCGTTAAATGGGGGTGGGTTTCTGAGTAGCATCAATATCAGGCCACTTATGCGCTGTGTGGTTTCTGTGGCACTACGATTATAATATTTTTTAACAAAATATCACCAACTTATAATATTTAAAAATCCTATGATTTACACAAAAAAAAAAAATCTTGTTCTCACATTTATCTTTAATTTTTAGTAATTTTAAAATTTGTATTAATAATTTTTAATAAAATAAATTAAACTAAATACTATAATCATAATGTCTATAATCATATTATTTATTGATGATTTTAAGAATGAGTGTGGGTAATGTGGTAAGACGATTAAAAAATTTGATCACATTTATCAAGGATTGCCATAAAATTACAAAGAAAAATATTATTGTTTTTTATATTTTTAAACATTTTCTGTAAAATAAAATAATTTCATCGTCAGATCGTGGCAGGTGTGACCCTAACTTACAACGAAATTAACACCAAATTTATCTGCATTTTGCATTTTGGTATTATCAAGTATATGATGCAGGGTCACATCATTTTACATTTCGTCCAAAAAAGTGAAAAAAGTGAAAAATCGTTCGGTTAATTCTAAAAAACAAGAAAAAGGTAAGTGATAACATTAATATTGTTGTTTGAATATCTTTATTTCAGCATTATGAATATGGTGAGCATACGCATTTTTACTAAAACTAAATATAAGCCGCCAGAGGCGGTTGTCAAATTGCGCGTTGTTTTTTTTGTTTTTTGTGTGCTCTTTTACAGCTAAAATTTCTTTCGGCTTCTAATAAATTGTTGCTAAAATCATTACATTGCAAACTGCACCGTGGTCGTCAATAATAATATGAATTGTAAGGATGCTCTCTGGCCGAGGTACAATTCTCAGTCGGGTTCAGGAGTCTTTACAAAAATATTTGTAAGTCACTGAGACACTGGGCTAAAGAGTTATATTCACTTTTCGTGAACAAGGATTTTTTTGAAGATTATCTTAAGTAGGTCTTAGAGTAGGGATGGTATCCCCACACTCCGGAAAATTTCACGGGCTGGACCTTCGCACGCGGCCGCAGCCGAATTACTTGATTGGCCGGAAAGGATGTTACAGACAGACAGGATTTAGGGTAGGGACGGTACCCACACACTCTACACTCGCCTGTTACGGTAGCCCTCGCCTTCGTATCCTAACTCTAGACAGACTGGACCTTCGGACGAGGCGGCAGCCGGACTACTTGACGGGTTCGGGAGGGATCGGACCTCTCCTCTAACTACCAGGTTAAACGGGCGTGGAAGGACCTAACCTTTCCACTAACCACCTGATTAAAAAACGGGAATGAAAGGATCTAGCCTTTCCATTAGCTACCGGATTAAACAAGGATGGAAGGATTTAGCCTTTCCACTCTCTACCAGACTGAACAGAATGGAAGGATCTAGCCTTTCCATTAGCTACCGGATTAGACAAGGATGGAAGGATTTAGCCTTTCCACTAACTAGTGGGTTAATCAAAGGGGCGGAAGGATCAAGCCTTTCCACTAAATACGGGGTTAATCAAAAGAGCGGAAGGATCTAGCCTTTCCACTAAATACGGGGTTAATCAAAGGGGCGGAAGGATCTAGCCTTTCCACTAAATACGGGGTTAAGTAAGGGCGGAAGGATCTAGCCTTTCCATTAAATACGGGGTTAAGTAAGGGTGGAAGGATCTAACCTTTCCACTAATTAGTCGGATTCCGACTACCGAATGTGGTTTCATGGGAAAAAAAGGGAAGGGGGGGTTTCAAATGATTAACACCAAGATCGTTTTCGTTAATCTTTGCACAATTTATTCATTTGTTTTTAATCTATCCGATTCACTGCACCGTCTCTGTTGTTTATTTCACTAACCTTTCTCTAACCGTCGACTCACTTTCCGACTTCACCGTATTTTTTTCTTCCGCGCGCGTGATCACTTCGATCGAAAGCCCGAAGCCAAAAGAGTGAGCCTTCTCTAGTGTGTCCGCGTTACGTTTTTCCCTTTTCCCTGTTTTCTTACTTTTCTTTTGGATTTTTAGTATTTTCCGCAGTATTCTAGTCTCCATGATAAATATCAGTTGCCCATACCTGATTTCACCCAGGGGGTTGCCATCCCGGGCGAGTGGTTTGGAACCTAACTAAAGACGTTAATTTTAACCAACTTAAACATATTTTACTTCTGGACTTCTTGTCACCTTTTCCTTAAAGACTACAAACTGAAAACTATAATAGAAAATAACAAAAGAAAAGAATATAAACTAAAGACTATAATAAAAAAATAACAAAGAATAGCGTCCGATCGCTTAGGATGTTGTAGCGTCCCGGTCGTTAGAGTGGGTCGTCACACCCCCCTTTCCTGCCGGGGGCTGATGAAGACCTGGCCGTTGTTGCGCACAGTGATAACATAGCGAATGTCCCTTCCTTTGACCGCGAAGCGCACGCGACGTCCTCGTCCGTCCCGATCCGCCGGTTTCTCGGCGATCTGCTGACAAATTGTAGTGGGCAAAACTTGCAAATTGCCGGCCCCGATCCAACCTTTCGGCAACGGGCAATGGTCAGCGGGTGTCGGCGGAACGACGGCCACACTCGGGTCTATTACGGCGAGCGGGACCGGCCCGTCCAAGAACTGTTCATCCCAGCCTGTCTCCTGCATATCCGCTAAGACTTGGTCGAGGACTCTATCTTCCCATTCGGTTAGTGGTTGATCCGGGGCTGCGCATACTGGGGATTGGCGTAGTGTTACGGGTTCGGCTTCATCCGTTCGTGACCGCGTTTCCGGTCGGGCCGGCGAAACCCTGCCCTTGTCGTTGTTGGGTATTGCCGGGCGCCTGGTGTCGACTTTGGTTTGTGTGTTTGACGTCGGCGTCTCGGGGAACACGCGACGGAACAGCGGGCGGGTTTCGGATTCAGCACGCCGGGCACTTTGAACACGACTGACTTGATGTCGACACGCATCAAGGTGATGTGCCCTTCGTAACGGGAGACCTGATCTACGACCGTGTGGTAATATTTACGTTCGTGGGAGAAGTCGGGGATATACCTAGTGTACCGTGGATGACCGACTCGCGGATCTCGCCGGGTCCAAGACTGTTCGTCGCCGGCATGTGAGTTAGAGTAATATGGCTCCCCTGGACGGCGACCTCCTGAGTGGGAGTAGTCGTACGGCTCCTCGTTGTTGCTCGCGGTGTCCGAATCATCTTCGACGTGGTATGCCGTTTGGGGCGGTGACGTCGGCTGGTAGGACCGTCGTGACTCGCCGGGTCTAGGGCTCCACGCATTCGCGCGGCATCCTGCGAAACGCGTTGGACAAGACCCTTCCGATTCTTGGTCATCGGTGGTGTTTGCTGAGCCGCTCAGGTCTCATGATTCATCGCCTCCTGACCGAGTAGAGTCCTCTTCGCCATTATGTTCGAGGTCGGTATCCTCGTCGCTTTCCTCGAACCCTCTTGCGGTCCACACGTCCCGATCAGTGAGATCGTGGTGAAAACTCACAGTGTCGTCAGAGTCGTCTGACAAGATGATGACGTCATCCATCTGAAATATCGTAAACTAAACTTATTGGTACATAACCCTGACGGTGCTAACTCCCTACCTATTGGTGCAGTGAAATCGTAGACTTAAAGTTCTTAACTATTACATTGTGTGTGTATACATACTTCTTCCGTGGCTTCTTCGGAGTAGTAGGGTTTCAGCTGTGAGATGTTGGCAGATCGTCGCTTTCTTTCTCCCGGACGTCCTAAGAGAACCAGGTTAGGTGATACGAACTTGAAGACAACATAGGGCCCGTCGTATTTAGGGGCCAATTTGGCGGCGAATCCCTCTGCTGCTTTTGAGAGGGGGTGTTGTCGTAGCCATACCTGGTCTCCGAGTTTCGGCCTCCACTCCCGTCGCCGAAGATCATAGTGTCTTGCCTGTTCCTTCGACGCTCGCTGTAGGTTAGTCCGGACGATTTCGAAGATCCCACTTAGTTGACGGGCTCTGTCTTCGGGGCTCTTAGCCTCGACGGCGGATCCTGGGGTTACCTCGTCGTACAACGTGGCGGGTAGTCGAGGCTCTCTTCCCTGCGTCAGAAAAGCAGGGCTATATCCCGTCGAGTCTGACACGCTGGAGTTGATGGCAAGCGCTATTTCCGGTAACCACTGGTCCCAGGAACTTTGATCGCCCTCCGAGAGCTGGGCTATCATTGTCTTAACGGTGCGGTTTGTCCTCTCGGTGGGATTTTCTTGCGGGCAGTATGGAGCCGTATACTGGATTTCAACTCCGAGTGTGGCGAAGAATTCCTTCAGAGCTCGGCTGGTAAATTGGGTGCCATTATCACACACGAACTTTCGGGGGATACCCACCCGACTTAACAAGCGTTCTCGAAAGGCCTTCTGGACTTGCGCGGCGGTAGCTTTCCTCAGTGGTATTAGCTCCACCCACTTAGAAAAGGAGGAGCATGGTGTTGCCTTGTTTCGACCGCGGTAGGGGACCCACGAAATCCGCGCACAATATATCGAAGGGTTCGTTTGTCACTCGCGTTAACATCTTACCTGCCGCCTTGGTCTGGATAACCTTAAATCTTTGGCATGATTCGCAATGCTGTACGTAGCGTTTCGCATCTCTAAACATACCCGGCCAGAAGTACCTTTGCGGTAGCCGTGAGTCGACGACTAGCGTAGGCAATGACCTTTTCTTGACCGTCGATATTTTGTGAAGACCCACGTCGCTAGCATCCGTTTGTAGCACGAATTTCTTATCGAAATCGGGGCAGCCCAATACCGGAGCAGTCGTCAAGCTCCGCTTTATCTCCTCTAGGGCGTTCTGTTGATCGGGACCCCACAACCACCTCCAACCCTTTTTTAGCAGGGCAGTCATCGGCTGTACCACGGTCGCGAAGTTCGGGACGAACCGGCGGTACCAAGATTTCCTTAATGTTGGTGGGGGCTTTCAAGTTAGTAATAGCTGCTACTTTCTCAGGATCTGCTTGGACTCCCTCGTCGCTGATCACGTGGCCTAGATAAACGAGTTTTCGTCTGAAGAACGCGCACTTTTTGGGGTTCACTTTTAAATTTGCCGCACGTAATCTGCGAAAGACTTCCTTCAGGTTGGCCAGGTGTTGTTCCTCCGTTGCACCAATGACAATAATATCATCTAGGTATGCGAAGGCGAACGGGTCCATATCCGCTCTGATCACACTATCCAGAGCACGTTGAAATGTCGCGCTGGCTGAGTGAAGCCCGAAAGGCATCACCTTTCATTGGAACAATCCCCTACCCGGCACGGTAAAGGCCGTGAACTGGCGACTGTCACGTGCCATCGGTATTTGCCAATAACCGTGCTTTAGGTCTAACGTGGAAATGAATCTGGCCTGTCGTAATCTTTCTAAGATGTGGTTTATTCGTGAGACGGGGTACGCGTCTGGCACTGAGTGAGCGTTCAATTGTCGCCACTCGCCCGTCTTCTTCTTTACCAATACGATGGGCGCGCTGTGGTGACTTCGCGACGGTTCGATGGCGTCATCCCTGAGTAATTCGTCCACTTGCGTATCGATCACTTGCTGCATTGCGGGATTTCTAGGGTAATACCTTTGTTTCAGTGGTTTATCATCGCGCATGACTAAGCGGTGTTCCGCTATGTGTGACACACCTCGAAGTTCGTCGAAGAGGGTCAATTCTTTTGTTATGAATTCCCTTTGATCGGGAGTGAGGTCATCTCCTTCTGCCGCCCACTGATCATCCTGCGACTCATACCGACCTAGTGTTACCGTAAGCGACGTCCCCCCACACTGTATCTGTGTTCCTATTGCGGCCAAGAAGTCCATGCCTAAGATGACGCAGTCCAACATGGTAGGCATGACCAGCAATGGCATCACTACTCGCGTGCAAGCCAATTCCACTTGGGTTCGCCATAACTCTTTCACCTCTAAGTTGGATCGGTCGGCCAACGCTATCGTAGTCATAATCTCGTGTATCTCCTCCGGTCTGGCCGTCATACGGACGAATCCTGCGCTAGCGAAACTTCTGGACGCCCCTGTATCCACCGTAGCGTCCACCCATTGACTTCCGATCAGTACGGTGGCTGTGATCAGACCGTTGTGTAATCTTAATGGAGCGTTTCTTGTAGCTGGGTAGTCGGATCGTACGTCTCCACCGCTCCCGGCCTTCGGCGTAGACGTTGCTCGTTTCCCGGGGAGCATCGCCTACAACAGTCGATGCTCAGGATACCCCGGCGATCGCAATTCCAACAAAAATTCAGCCGAGGATTCGGACAATCCCGCCGGAAATGTCCGACCTCACCACATCGGCCATATGCTCGGTGTACGTCGATATTTGGCATTGGTTGTCCGATCATACGATGGGTAGCGCTTCCTCCTGGCTGAAACCAGAGATGGAAGAGATGGAAGGGCGAGTGGTTTGGAACCTAACTAAAGACGTTAATTTTAACCAACTTAAACATATTTTACTTCTGGACTTCTTGTCACCTTTTCCTTAAAGACTACAAACTGAAAACTATAATAGAAAATAACAAAAGAAAAGAATATAAACTAAAGACTATAATAAAAAAATAACAAAGAATAGCGTCCGATCGCTTAGGATGTTGTAGCGTCCCGGTCGTTAGAGTGGGTCGTCACACCCCCCCTTTCCTGCCGGGGGCTGATGAAGACCTGGCCGTTGTTGCGCACAGTGATAACATAGCGAATGTCCCTTCCTTTGACCGCGAAGCGCACGCGACGTCCTCGTCCGTCCCGATCCGCCGGTTTCTCGGCGATCTGCTGACAAATTGTAGTGGGCAAAACTTGCAAATTGCCGGCCCCGATCCAACCTTTCGGCAACGGGCAATGGTCAGCGGGTGTCGGCGGAACGACGGCCACACTCGGGTCTATTACGGCGAGCGGGACCGGCCCGTCCAAGAACTGTTCATCCCAGCCTGTCTCCTGCATATCCGCTAAGACTTGGTCGAGGACTCTATCTTCCCATTCGGTTAGTGGTTGATCCGGGGCTGCGCATACTGGGGATTGGCGTAGTGTTACGGGTTCGGCTTCATCCGTTCGTGACCGCGTTTCCGGTCGGGCCGGCGAAACCCTGCCCTTGTCGTTGTTGGGTATTGCCGGGCGCCTGGTGTCGACTTTGGTTTGTGTGTTTGACGTCGGCGTCTCGGGGAACACGCGACGGAACAGCGGGCGGGTTTCGGATTCAGCACGCCGGGCACTTTGAACACGACTGACTTGATGTCGACACGCATCAAGGTGATGTGCCCTTCGTAACGGGAGACCTGATCTACGACCGTGTGGTAATATTTACGTTCGTGGGAGAAGTCGGGGATATACCTAGTGTACCGTGGATGACCGACTCGCGGATCTCGCCGGGTCCAAGACTGTTCGTCGCCGGCATGTGAGTTAGAGTAATATGGCTCCCCTGGACGGCGACCTCCTGAGTGGGAGTAGTCGTACGGCTCCTCGTTGTTGCTCGCGGTGTCCGAATCATCTTCGACGTGGTATGCCGTTTGGGGCGGTGACGTCGGCTGGTAGGACCGTCGTGACTCGCCGGGTCTAGGGCTCCACGCATTCGCGCGGCATCCTGCGAAACGCGTTGGACAAGACCCTTCCGATTCTTGGTCATCGGTGGTGTTTGCTGAGCCGCTCAGGTCTCATGATTCATCGCCTCCTGACCGAGTAGAGTCCTCTTCGCCATTATGTTCGAGGTCGGTATCCTCGTCGCTTTCCTCGAACCCTCTTGCGGTCCACACGTCCCGATCAGTGAGATCGTGGTGAAAACTCACAGTGTCGTCAGAGTCGTCTGACAAGATGATGACGTCATCCATCTGAAATATCGTAAACTAAACTTATTGGTACATAACCCTGACGGTGCTAACTCCCTACCTATTGGTGCAGTGAAATCGTAGACTTAAAGTTCTTAACTATTACATTGTGTGTGTATACATACTTCTTCCGTGGCTTCTTCGGAGTAGTAGGGTTTCAGCTGTGAGATGTTGGCAGATCGTCGCTTTCTTTCTCCCGGACGTCCTAAGAGAACCAGGTTAGGTGATACGAACTTGAAGACAACATAGGGCCCGTCGTATTTAGGGGCCAATTTGGCGGCGAATCCCTCTGCTGCTTTTGAGAGGGGGTGTTGTCGTAGCCATACCTGGTCTCCGAGTTTCGGCCTCCACTCCCGTCGCCGAAGATCATAGTGTCTTGCCTGTTCCTTCGACGCTCGCTGTAGGTTAGTCCGGACGATTTCGAAGATCCCACTTAGTTGACGGGCTCTGTCTTCGGGGCTCTTAGCCTCGACGGCGGATCCTGGGGTTACCTCGTCGTACAACGTGGCGGGTAGTCGAGGCTCTCTTCCCTGCGTCAGAAAAGCAGGGCTATATCCCGTCGAGTCTGACACGCTGGAGTTGATGGCAAGCGCTATTTCCGGTAACCACTGGTCCCAGGAACTTTGATCGCCCTCCGAGAGCTGGGCTATCATTGTCTTAACGGTGCGGTTTGTCCTCTCGGTGGGATTTTCTTGCGGGCAGTATGGAGCCGTATACTGGATTTCAACTCCGAGTGTGGCGAAGAATTCCTTCAGAGCTCGGCTGGTAAATTGGGTGCCATTATCACACACGAACTTTCGGGGGATACCCACCCGACTTAACAAGCGTTCTCGAAAGGCCTTCTGGACTTGCGCGGCGGTAGCTTTCCTCAGTGGTATTAGCTCCACCCACTTAGAAAAGGAGGAGCATGGTGTTGCCTTGTTTCGACCGCGGTAGGGGACCCACGAAATCCGCGCACAATATATCGAAGGGTTCGTTTGTCACTCGCGTTAACATCTTACCTGCCGCCTTGGTCTGGATAACCTTAAATCTTTGGCATGATTCGCAATGCTGTACGTAGCGTTTCGCATCTCTAAACATACCCGGCCAGAAGTACCTTTGCGGTAGCCGTGAGTCGACGACCCACGTGAGTGAAGACCCACGTCGCTAGCATCCGTTTGTAGCACGAATTTCTTATCGAAATCGGGGCAGCCCAATACCGGAGCAGTCGTCAAGCTCCGCTTTATCTCCTCTAGGGCGTTCTGTTGATCGGGACCCCACAACCACCTCCAACCCTTTTTTAGCAGGGCAGTCATCGGCTGTACCACGGTCGCGAAGTTCGGGACGAACCGGCGGTACCAAGATTTCCTTAATGTTGGTGGGGGCTTTCAAGTTAGTAATAGCTGCTACTTTCTCAGGATCTGCTTGGACTCCCTCGTCGCTGATCACGTGGCCTAGATAAACGAGTTTTCGTCTGAAGAACGCGCACTTTTTGGGGTTCACTTTTAAATTTGCCGCACGTAATCTGCGAAAGACTTCCTTCAGGTTGGCCAGGTGTTGTTCCTCCGTTGCACCAATGACAATAATATCATCTAGGTATGCGAAGGCGAACGGGTCCATATCCGCTCTGATCACACTATCCAGAGCACGTTGAAATGTCGCGCTGGCTGAGTGAAGCCCGAAAGGCATCACCTTTCACTGGAACAATCCCCTACCCGGCACGGTAAAGGCCGTGAACTGGCGACTGTCACGTGCCATCGGTATTTGCCAATAACCGTGCTTTAGGTCTAACGTGGAAATGAATCTGGCCTGTCGTAATCTTTCTAAGATGTGGTTTATTCGTGAGACGGGGTACGCGTCTGGCACTGAGTGAGCGTTCAATTGTCGATAATCGACGCACATACGCCACTCGCCCGTCTTCTTCTTTACCAATACGATGGGCGCGCTGTGGTGACTTCGCGACGGTTCGATGGCGTCATCCCTGAGTAATTCGTCCACTTGCGTATCGATCACTTGCTGCATTGCGGGATTTCTAGGGTAATACCTTTGTTTCAGTGGTTTATCATCGCGCATGACTAAGCGGTGTTCCGCTATGTGTGACACACCTCGAAGTTCGTCGAAGAGGGTCAATTCTTTTGTTATGAATTCCCTTTGATCGGGAGTGAGGTCATCTCCTTCTGCCGCCCACTGATCATCCTGCGACTCATACCGACCTAGTGTTACCGTAAGCGACGTCCCCCCACACTGTATCTGTGTTCCTATTGCGGCCAAGAAGTCCATGCCTAAGATGACGCAGTCCAACATGGTAGGCATGACCAGCAATGGCATCACTACTCGCGTGCAAGCCAATTCCACTTGGGTTCGCCATAACTCTTTCACCTCTAAGTTGGATCGGTCGGCCAACGCTATCGTAGTCATAATCTCGTGTATCTCCTCCGGTCTGGCCGTCATACGGACGAATCCTGCGCTAGCGAAACTTCTGGACGCCCCTGTATCCACCGTAGCGTCCACCCATTGACTTCCGATCAGTACGGTGGCTGTGATCAGACCGTTGTGTAATCTTAATGGAGCGTTTCTTGTAGCTGGGTAGTCGGATCGTACGTCTCCACCGCTCCCGGCCTTCGGCGTAGACGTTGCTCGTTTCCCGGGAAGCATCGCCTACAACAGTCGATGCTCAGGATACCCCGGCGATCGCAATTCCAACAAAAATTCAGCCGAGGATTCGGACAATCCCGCCGGAAATGTCCGACCTCACCACATCGGCCATATGCTCGGTGTACGTCGATATTTGGCATTGGTTGTCCGATCATACGATGGGTAGCGCTTCCTCCTGGCTGAAACCAGAGATGGAAGAAATGTAAGGGGTGAATGAGGTTTAGTCCCTTCCGCTTATATGGAGAAACCTGATGAAAATATGTTATTCTCCAGAGGAATTTTCCCGGTGGGTAACTAATGCTCCGGCTACCTTTCAAAGGGTAATGAACAATATTCTAGGAGAGTTAGTCGGAAAAATTTGTTTGGTATACATCAGAGAGCTGCAACGAGTATGATCGAGTACGATCGATCATCGCGCGATCATTTTGGTTTAATCCGGTAAATTCACTCGGCAACGAATAATCACGAACAATCCCGAAAGCCGAAGTACGATCCGATCAACTCCCCGACTCGCTTCGTAATGATCAATGAAGTGATTTTGAGCTTCGGGTGTAGGTGAACAAAATGATCGTTCCGAAGCGCTCAATCGTTCCCGATGATTGACCTCGAGTCAGTTGTACATGAACGGATTAATATGATTTCTTGTGACGACGAAATAAAACTAGGGGAGAGTGCGTTTCAATGTATTATATGTTTAATGATTAATATTTAAGTAAGATTAAATTAAACGATATTGACTTCATGTATGCTTACAAACTAAGGCAAGTTTTATAAGAAATATTTATTTGATATTAGTTCTGAAACGCTTTCAATATCCATTACTTGTTGTCCTTTTGTGCAAATATAAAAATATGTTATGCAAAATATAAAGCAATAACTCGAACTGCACGGTCATACCGATAAGCGCGAAGCACGATCACACCAATCGATTGCACAAAATATTCGATCACAAACGGGTAAAATCTTCAAGCCGAACGTTCACACACGATCAGATCACATACTTGAACGATCACAAACGATCATTCATGGGACGATCGCATTCGCTCACCGCTCATTTTATTTCGCTCACCCGAAGCGATTAATCAAAACGGATACGAGTAAATGATCGGGTGTACCCGAAAATGATTGACTCGTTGCAGCTCTCTGGTATACATGGATGACATAACAGTCTATTCGCCCTCATTACAGAGCCATATGCAGGACTTGAAAATGGTATTTGGTAGACTGAGCGAAGCAAGGTTCAAGTTACAGATAGACAAGTCAGAGTTCCTCAAGAAGGAGATAGAATACCTGGGTCATGTGGTGACTCAAGAAGGGGTAAAACCAAATCCAGGGAAGATTGAAGCCATTAAACGTTTCCCACTACCACAGACAGCTAAGGAAATTAAGTCATCGGATCTAAATGAATTACAGTCTTGGTGCTCCATCAACTTGTTACACCTTAACCATGCAAAATGCAAGTCGATGTCCTTTTATCGAACTTCAGCTCATATTCAACCTTACTATCTCGGGAATTGTATTTTGGAACGTATTTCCAAAGTAAATGATCTAGGTGTTTTATTCGACAGCAAATTATGTTTTAAAAGCCACATCTCTGTTATTATTAGTAAAGCTAGGGGGGTTTTAGCCTTCATAAAACGTTGGTCCAAGGAGTTCGACGACCCATACACAACAAAAACTTTGTATGTTTCCATGGTACGCCCTATTTTGGAATATTGCTCTATTGTATGGAACCCTCAATATAATGAACAACAAAAATTAATTGAGTCAGTTCAAAAGCAGTTTCTATTATTCGCTTTGCGGCAGCTGAACTGTGATCCGATTAGACACTTGCCACCCTATGAATCGAGATTAAGATTAATTGATTTACAATCTCTAAAACATCGCAGAATGTGCGGTGGAGTAATTTTTTTTCATTAACTGCTTTTAGGTCAGGATAACTCCCCGCGTCTCCTAAGCTACATTGACATCGCTGTCCCTTTGAGATTCACTCGAACATTTCGCCCAATTCACCTGCCAATTTGTAGATCAAACTTTGAAATTCATGAGCCCTTTAGGGTTCTTTGTTCAAATTATAATTTATTGTATACTGAAATATCATTGGAAAACTCGATAGAATGTTTATCTGCTAAAATTTATTCCTTTCTTGAGTCTTCGAGTAGTCTGTACTAATAATCTTGCTTTGTTAAACTCTTATTTAAGTTATATTTAACCTTACTGTGTAATGATCCCCTCCTAAGATACCCAGATTTTTCAAAGCCATTTATATTGACGACTGATGCGAGCAATTTTGCCGTGGGTGTAGTGTTGTCCCAAGGGACGATGGGGAGTGACAGACCATTTGGTGCAGAGGTCAACTATTCCACAGTGGAAAAGGAAATGTTGGCAATAGTCTGGGGAATAAAACACTTCAGGCCTTACTTGTTCGACCATACCTTCACAATAGTCACAGATCACCGTCCACTAACTTGGTTAATGGGCTTTAAGGAGCCCAATTCCAAATTAGTGAGGTGGAAACTGCAATTATTATAAAATAGAGTTACAAGTCAACAATAGCGAGCTAGAGTCCAATCAGGCCACCTGTGCAGATGTAGACCGCATGGGAGTAGTAGAGGAAAGAATTCAGGTGGCAGAAAAACCACTGAGTGATTTTAATATTCAACTGATATTTGAAATCGGACCGATATCGGTCAGGACGGTATTATCACCCTTCAGGAATAAAACCAGAAGGGTGATAACTGAACCAAAGTTTGAGGGAGAACAGGTCGCGAAAATTATGAAGGAACTATTAAAGCCACATAGAATGTGTGCAATCTATGCTCCGGATGAAATCTTTAAAGAAATAGAGAAATCTTTTGAAGCATATTTTAGAAAGAGTGCTCTATACAAGGTAGTGAGATGTCTGACGTTTATGCCGGAAATAACTATCATTGACGAACAAAGAAATTAAATAGAAAGATATCATAATAGACGAAACTTTTTAGGAAATGAGACGTGCATGAAGAATAGAATTGCACAGGTCATAAATAAGTGTGAGACCTGTCACACATTGAAGTATGACAGGCACCCCCCTAAAGTGGTATACCAGAAGACGGAGACCCCGTTGAAACCATTAGACATCGTACACACTGACGTATATACAATAAATAAAAATTACGTTATGACAATCATAGACAAGTTTTCTAGGTTCGCAGTCGGGTATACAATACCAACCAGAGATGGCATAAATATCGTGAAAACGATGAAGAAATTTGTGTGCCAACATGGTATCCCGAAAAAGATTATCTGCGACCAAGGGGCGGAATATGCGTCAAGTTTGTTCAAAGATTTTTGTACGCAGTACGGCATTGAGTTGCATGTGACGTCCTTCCAACAGTCGTCCAGCAACTCAACGGTAGAAAGACTGCACTCGACACTGGATTGCGAACATGAGGAAATTTTAGACGAAGTGTTCCTCACTTATAACAGCTCCATTCACACAGCCACACGATTGAAGCCATTTAAACTTTATTCGGGCAGGACCCACGTTTTTGAAAGCGAGATAAGTTTTGAAACAGGGCATGAGTATTTAAAAAAGCTCATCGAATATAGAGAGGAGATATATAAGAAAGTTCAGGAGCAGTTGCAGGAGGCAAAGCAGAGAAGGACGGAGAAGTTAAATAAGGAAAGGGAGGAACCAATATAATTACAAGAGGGAGATATTGTCTACAGGAAAGAAAATAGGAGAAATAAGTTAACACCCAGGCTTACGGCTCATGAAATCGAGCAAGACATGGGGGTTACTTGTAGGACAAAAAGAAAGCAAAAGATACACAAGTCAAAGTTAAGAAAAAGAACTCGGAAATAACAGTTATCGTTTTAATTATTACAGATATATGTTGACAATCGGACAGACCCTGGACATTCGAAGGTTGGATTTGGGGAGAGCGAGAGTAATTATACGATCAAAGGTATATAACCATGTAATTACTTTAAAGGATTATCGGGACAATATAGAACAGATGGAAAGGGCATTGACCGACGTAGAGAACGTAAGGTTTTCCGGGGAAGCAGTGCAGATAATAAAAGAAAAATTGAAGCAAGTAATGGAAAGGTTAGAGACGCTTACACCAAAGAAGAGGAGAAAGAGAGGGATTTTTAATGGATAAGGTAGCGTCATAAAGATAGTTTCGGGAAATATGGGCGCAGAAGACGCACAAAGTATAGAAAAGAAATTAAGCGATCTGAATATCGGGACAAAAATCTTAATGGAGGAAGCAGCTGGACAGAGGGAGCAAGAGGATTTTCAAATGTTTATAAAGAATTATTAAAATAATATATTTAGAGAATTGTCGCAGGAACACAATGAAATATGTTGCAGCATTTGAACAGGATAAGTCACAGTATTGACATGTTAGCAGAGCACTTAAACAATATAGCAGAGAGCATGCTGTTAGCGAAACTCCAAATTATTCCGAAGTTCATTTTATCATTGAGCAATTTTTAGAAAATCAAAGTCTCGAGATCCTATTGAACGAAAATATAAATATATGAACTTTTGACGATGCAAACACAACTTAACGAAACAGATATAATATTTAGCATAAGAGTACCGGTGCTAGAACCAGCGGAATATAGATTGTACCGCGTCGTGCCGGTACCATTAAACAGAACACTCTTGTTGATTATCCCAAAATTGCAGTAATGAATAAGGATAGCATAAGATTTTTTAACAAAAAATGTAATTTGATTAAGAAGATGTATATTTGCAAGAGCGTGGAGTCGGAGAACGCCCTGATGGGAGAGCAATGCTTGCTGAAAATATTGAGAAACCAGTCATCAAACTGCAATTCGATAGACATCAAGGAGAGGGAACTTGTTATAGCACCGGAGGACCATCACGAATTTGTATTTAATGCGAAGAATATGACAATTAACAATACCTGCGGAGAAACCGTAGAAGTATCCGGGTCTTTTGCGTTGAACTACATGAATTGTTCATTGCAAATAAACGGAGTGACGTATAGTGATCAGGTTGTGGAAGAAAGGGAAGAAAGAATAAAATTGATCACCACGATTTTAAAGGAGGTTACCATTGATAAAACAATAATGGACCTCAACCTTGAAACCTTGCACCTGGAGGATTTAAAACACATCAAAAGTGTTACCGCCATTAAAACAAATCAGGAACGATATTTTTCAATAATATATGGAACGCTCCTGGTAGCGAGTCATCATTAAGTAGTCGAATTGCCCTACAACAGAATTTACGGCTAACAGCCACTATAACGCCACCTCCTCTCTCGCACTGCATTCTCCCGAAATCTCTATCTTTACGAAATACTTGAAATATTTTAGGATCGAAGAATTCATTCGAACTAAAGTTAGAATTTAACCAAGTTTCAACCAGTATGATTATGTCATAATCACTGTTGGAAGTATTCATAAAGACAGATTGCGTTTTAGTTCTCATTCCGGATATATTTTGGAAGTATATTTTCAGGCCATTATTTGCTGAATGATGGCTGTTTGAATTTACAGCAGACAAGCCACTAGCAGGTTGCCAGTCGACGCATGTTATTGAAGAGACACTCTCAACATCCAGATTAGATGTCGGCCTTGCCAGATCAGTACTATGAAGTACCTTGC
This sequence comes from Drosophila lutescens, assembly GCA_037075285.1. Lineage (NCBI taxonomy): Eukaryota > Metazoa > Arthropoda > Insecta > Diptera > Drosophilidae > Drosophila > Drosophila lutescens. The sequence continues at coordinate 61,776 of JBAMCF010001161.1, forward strand.
GCAACGTATCCGTACGTATTTTTATAGGCAGGTTAAGATCAATGTTCCTAGGAATGGAAGTGCAGGCATGTGTGAATGATTTTCTTTCGGACGCTTGCCTATTCTGTGAGGGCCATCCAAAGAGCGCAGAAGAAATAACATCAAAAGAGAGAGGCGGCGAAGAGCACAGTGAAGAGAGTATCAGACTACTCGGAAAAGAGAGCGCCATCCCACGAGACGCGCTGAGCTCATTAGAATCCGAATTTGAAGATAGCAGCATCCGATGTTGATTTAACTCCAGCGGCGAATAAGCAGACAGCATATTTTCGAAGATTCCATTCCATCCTAATGTAAGCGCCTGCGACGAAACAGCAGAAAGCGGAGACAGAGCGAGTGTAGGCAGAGTGCGGCGAGCAATATTGCCAAAGGCAAACGGCGAATGCAGGAGCGTAGAATGATGAACAGAGAGCGCCAATCCAGAGAGAGCGCAGTTAGGGAGAGTAACTATAGTAACTAGAAACCGAAGAAGCTGAAGCAGCTCACGATGAACTGTTTCTCTTAAGTCGAAACTGAGCTTGATGACATCTGGTCCAGAAAATAAATGGGCAGCCGGGGAAAAAGCCGACCGCTGATGTTGTTGTTGTGAATAGGGCAGTAAAGCGAAACGAAGAGCAATAGGATCCAAGAACAGGCCGAAAGTGACGTCAATGTCAGTGACGTCTACTATTGGGGGTTTTTTGATTCACCTTTAGAGGGAGTCGAAGTACGCAACGGTCCTCCTTCTAAGAAATTCACAACCGTAGAATCCAAGGGGGGTTTGGATCTCTCTCTATAAATGAACTGGCTCACTTTTACTGATTGTGGCCAAAATTCATTACTGAAAACCGTTTGGTAATGCTGCTCCGGTACTCCAAGTTTGAAATTGATGAAGGCTAACGTATTAATATCCACGTCTTTTTTAGTTAAAGAATTGCAGATAATTAATTTTTCATTAACGCTCAGCTTTTCCGCAACATATTTACACAGCGCCTCTGGCTGTGTGTTTACTGGAAATTTGCCGATGTGCAGAAAACGTTTGCTTGGTAGAGCTTCGAATAGAGCACAAGAAGGAGCCAAACCAATAACGTGCATCTTGCTCTTGTTGTTGTTCTTGCGATTCTTGTTGCGCTTCTTTTCCACCACTTTCGTTGGTACAACGGGATCGTGGTTTGAAGAAGGGTTAACTTGATCGGATGTTGATGCAACCGGCGCTGGGATAAGAGGCTTATCCACCCTCCGCTGATTGGTTTTCACACTTGTCATAGAATGTTCAGGGAAGGCTTTCAGAAATTTTGCATTTAAAGTTGAATAAAGATTTTTAAGATCACTGAGTTCTTTCATAATTTCATCCGTCTTGGAATGCGAGTCATTGCTCACAACACAACTGTCGCACTGCCAAATAAGATTAGGCATGGTAGTTAAAAGTTTGATTGCATCCTCTGGCAAATCAACACAAGCGGTGTGGAACTTGCGGCGACAGAGAGAGGAACAACGAACTGCATCAAAACCGCGAAGCTGTGCCGCTGTGACTTCAGCTTTGCACTCCGCGCACGAATTAGAAGACATAGCGAAAAAGTACGTCTGGTCGGCACGAGCGCTGATCTCAATCTCAATAGCACTTGGAGTAATCTGGAAAATTAAAGGATCAAAGACCACGTTTATTCCCAACACCGTACTCCACAATGACGCTCTGGAGATTCCACAAATGTGGCCATCGCTCCATTTCGGGGAAGAGGAGTTACCGTATCGGTACCACCGCCTAAACCTCCCTGAGCTACCTCGTACATGGATGATGACCAGCAGCTAGCCGTTCATCAACCCAGATAGAATTGCAATGTCAGACAACGGGCAGGATGTACTCCCGCTCGAGCAAATGTGCATAAGAAATTACTTTGTTAGGGTAAGGAACAGTTAGGACAGATGGTCACCATTTCTCTGAACCCTCCGTTTGCGACTGGGCTATTTGTTGACTCGGGCCCCCAGCCATGCTGACTATCGGCACGGGTCGGGTGACACCTTAGTCCGGCACCGAGGTGAGATGTGGGGGATAGGACGGTGGTAGGCAGTTGTGAGGGAGGGGGGTTTGTAAGGCTTCCCGGAAGGCCGTTCGCTATCCGCAACCTGCGACCCGCCTGGTGGCCTCAGCTGAGCCTCCCCTCTAACCATCCCACCAGTTTTTCTCATCCAGTTTATGGCTAGCTGTCCTGCTTGTTCGATATGTGCCGGTGTATTCCGTCTGGTCCCGGCGATTTGTATGGTTTAAAGGGCGTGGCTGTCTTAGAGAGTATTTTCCTGAGCCTTGCGGTATCAGTATCATTTTCTATATCAGAGCAGAAGGTCTGCCAAGCAGATCGTTTCGCCCTTCTAATGGCCTTTTTGTAAGAGGCTAGTTCATGAACTAAAATCTGCCAGTTAGTGTCCTCGCTTCCACCAGGGGTTTATTCCTCCCCTTTTGTTTCCCTATGGGGCATGCACCTTTGAAGGCCGTTTTGCATGCTTCTGTGAATTTATCTACTGCTATGTCCAACTCCTGTAAGTCTGTAATGCTTTCTGGAGATTCCATGTCGAGGATATTCATTAGAACTTCTTTGTACCTATGCCAGTCGGCGAATCGAGGGACAATATTGTTCCTGAGACCTCCCAGTTTTTGACCAATGTTAGACCTATGACCGTTTGGCAGGTTTTGGTTATAAGGGTAGCGACATTGCCCCTATTGCATTTAAATATGTTCGAATTTAGAATAACATCAAATAAAGATAAACCCCATTGACGTTGGTGTCACAGCCTATTACCAAACCTTTGTTGAGCTCTTCCCATTCCTTTGCCAGTCCTCTGACTAGCGCATCTGGGGGTTTTCCTTTTCCTTTTCAGAAATATACTAAGATGCCTTTTGGCTAAAATGCAGGTTCAAGGCTTAACATTCTTTGGATCAAGCATAAGCTTGTATTCTTTTCTTCCTAGTCCAGCAACCTTGCCTCCTACCACCCAAGGTTCCAAGGTTCCCAAGGACCAGGTCGGCTCCGCCTTCGGTCACGCGAAATAATAGTGCAGCAGACGCTGCTTTACTGGCAGAGCTTCCAGCGGCATTGGAGTCGCCCTTGTAAATTTTAATGTGGATGGTACTAAAGCCGAAGTTCAGCACTCCTCAAGTAGCCTCGATTGGAGCAACCGACTTCTTGCTTAGGACCATTATCGCCTAGTTCACGTTACCTTCATGCTCCTCCACCTTGACGTCTTTCGTGTCCTTCGTGGGGAGGTGCGGGTTGCATTTCTGCAGCATTTAAATGATGTCCTCTAGCGCCTTTATCGCAGTTCGTAGCCAAATCTGAGCTCTGGGCCTTTTGGAGACGGCACACCAGTCCAGTGCAACAATGTTCGCCCCTTCGTAGACCTCGCCTAGGCTGCCTACCACCAGTGGCCTTTTTGCGCTTTGGAGACTCGACAATTAGTTTAAGGCGATTAAATTGAGAGTCCAAAGCTGAGAGAAAATCATCCGCTCGGCGAAAACTATCTCTAGCATCACCAAAACTATTGATTAGACTCTTTAAGCCGCCATTAGCTTAGCGCATAAAAGATCTCATCTCTTTCGGAACTAGAAGACAAGGATCACAGCAATAAAGTAAATTGTAACCCTTTGCAAGGTCATCACTATTTTTTCACACAGCCAACAGGTCAGTTTTGACTGATCAGTTCTGATTAATTGATGGCATTTATTAATAGACCAGACAAAAGTATCCATAATTGCATATATTTTGACAACTTTACCAAACAGAAATGTAGGGACCGAAATTTGCAAGCAAGTAGTTAATAGTACCGCAAAAGCACATACTCCGCACGCTTAAAGTTTCGAAAGAGGGAAAAGTAGAGAGAGAAAAGTAGAGGAGAATGGAAGAGTGCGGGAGCGTATTGCAGTTAATGCGTATGCAGAAAACAACAACACAAACTGCACTGCAGCTTTTACGGACAACGCACAAAGGAGAGGCAAAAGAAATCACATTAAACAAAAAATACAGAACACAATATTAAAATTGAAGTGAACGAAGTAATACGATAAATCAAATAAGGGACTTAAGAAGTTTCCTCTCGTTGCTCAAGTGGAACTGGTTCAACCAGACTTTAATAAAAAAATTTAAGTTAACCACAGATGCTTCAGACGTCGCTATTGATGCAGTATTATCTCAAGAAGGTAAACCAATAACATTTATTTTAAAAGCCCTGTCTAAAATTTAACAAATCTATGAAACTAACAAAAAGGAACTTTAAGCAATAGTGGGAGCTCTGGAAAATTTGAGAAATTACCTATACGGAGTGATTGGAAGTACTTTGCACTCAGCAGAAAGTAGTTTCGAAAATGTAATTGAAGAAACAAAAAACCCTTAAACCAGTTTATGATTCAATTATTAATAACAAAGGCTAGGTTCACAGTCCTTGAATCTGTTAACGTATTTAATAATACCAGACATATAATCGAGTATGACACTCCGGAAAATTTGGTTTCAATTCTAAGAGAATATTCACAAATGTCACCGTCGGTATACATTTTACACTTGAAAAAAACTGTAATATTTGCAATGAAAACCAATATAACAGATACCCAATTAAAATTCCTATTGGTACGCCCTATTTTGGAATATTGCTCTATTGTATGGAAACCTCAATATAATGAACAACAAAAATTAATTGAGTCAGTTCAAAAGCAGTTTCTATTATTCGCTTTGCGGCAGCTGAACTGTGATCCGATTAGACACTTGCCACCCTATGAATCGAGATTAAGATTAATTGATTTACAATCTCTAAAACATCGCAGAATGTGCGGTGGAGTAATATTTTTTCATAAACTGCTTTTAGGTCAGGATAACTCCCCGCGTCTCCTAAGCTACATTGACATCGCTGTCCCTTTGAGATTCAATCGAACATTTCGCCCAATTTACCTGCCAATTTGTAGATCAAACTTTGAAATTCATGAGCCCTTTAGGGTTCTTTGTTCAAATTATAATTTATTGTATACTGAAATATCATTGGAAAACTCGATAGAATGTTTATCTGCTAAAATTTATTCCTTTCTTGAGTCTTCGAGTAGTCTGTACTAATAATCTTGCTTTGTTAAACTCTTATTTAAGTTATATTTATTTAAGTAAATAGTTATGTTAATAGAAGTTAGCAGTTTAATTGTTAACTATAAACCCCCCAATAAATAAATAAATAGGGTATTATAGAAAGTTCATAAAGGATTTTGCGTGAGTGACAAAACCGTTGACAAAGAGACTGAAAGGGAAACAACAAATTGTGGTCGATGATGAATATAGACGGACGTTTGAACACTGCAAAACCTTACTGTGTAATGATCCCCTCCTAAGATACCCAGATTTTTCAAAGCCATTTATATTGACGACTGATGCTAGCAATTTTGCCGTGGGTGCAGTGTTGTCCCAAGGGACGATGGGGAGTGACAGACCAATAGCATTTGGTGCAGAGGTCAACTATTCCACAGTGGAAAAGGAAATGTTGGCAATAGTCTGGGGAATAAAACACTTCAGGCCTTACTTGTTCGGCCATACCTTCACAATAGTCACAGATCACCGTCCACTAACTTGGTTAATGGGCTTTAAGGAGCCCAATTCCAAATTAGTGAGGCGGAAACTGCAATTATTGGAATATGATTGTGAGGTGGTTTATAAGAAGGGTTCGCAAAATGTGGTAGAGGACGCACTTAGTAAAATAGAGTTACAAGTCAACAATAGCGAGCTAGAGTCCAATCAGGCCACCTGTGCAGATGTAGACCGCATTGGAGTGGTAGAGGAAAGAATTCAGGCGGCAGAAAAACCACTGAGTGATTTTAATATTCAACTGATATTTGAAATCGGACCGATATCGGTCAGGACGGTATTATCACCCTTTAGGAATAAAACCAGAAGGGTGATAACTGAACCAAAGTTTGAGGGAGAACAGGTCGCGAAAATTATGAAGGAACTATTAAAGCCACATAGAATGTGTGCAATCTATGCTCCGGATGAAATCTTTAAAGAAATAGAGAAATCTTTTGAAGCATATTTTAGAAAGAGTGCTCTATACAAGGTAGTGAGATGTCTGACGTTTATGCCGGAAATAACTATCATTGACGAACAAAGAAATTAAATAGAAAGATATCATAATAGACGAAACTTTTTAGGAAATGAGACGTGCATGAAGAATAGAATTGCACAGGTCATAAATAAGTGTGAGACCTGTCACACATTGAAGTATGACAGGCACCCCCCTAAAGTGCTATACCAGAAGACGGAGACCCCGTTGAAACCATTAGACATCGTACACACTGACGTATATACAATAAATAAAAATTACGTTATGACAATCATAGACAAGTTTTCTAGGTTCGCAGTCGGGTATACAATACCAACCAGAGATGGCATAAATATCGTGAAAACGATGAAGAAATTTGTGTGCCAACATGGTATCCCGAAAAAGATTATCTGCGACCAAGGGGCGGAATATGCGTCAAGTTTGTTCAAAGATTTTTGTACGCAGTACGGCATTGAGTTGCATGTGACGTCCTTCCAACAGTCGTCCAGCAACTCAACGGTAGAAAGACTGCACTCGACACTGGATTGCGAACATGAGGAAATTTTAGACGAAGTGTTCCTCACTTATAACAGCTCCATTCACACAGCCACACGATTGAAGCCATTTAAACTTTATTCGGGCAGGACCCACGTTTTTGAAAGCGAGATAAGTTTTGAAACAGGGCATGAGTATTTAAAAAAGCTCATCGAATATAGAGAGGAGATATATAAGAAAGTTCAGGAGCAGTTGCAGGAGGCAAAGCAGAGAAGGACGGAGAAGTTAAATAAGGAAAGGGAGGAACCAATATAATTACAAGAGGGAGATATTGTCTACAGGAAAGAAAATAGGAGAAATAAGTTAACACCCAGGCTTACGGCTCATGAAATCGAGCAAGACATGGGGGTTACTTGTAGGACAAAAAGAAAGCAAAAGATACACAAGTCAAAGTTAAGAAAAAGAACTCGGAAATAACAGTTATCGTTTTAATTATTACAGATATATGTTGACAATCGGACAGACCCTGGACATTCGAAGGTTGGATTTGGGGAGAGCGAGAGTAATTATACGATCAAAGGTATATAACCATGTAATTACTTTAAAGGATTATCGGGACAATATAGAACAGATGGAAAGGGCATTGACCGACGTAGAGAACGTAAGGTTTTCCGGGGAAGCAGTGCAGATAATAAAAGAAAAATTAAAGCAAGTAATGGAAAGGTTAGAGACGCTTACACCAAAGAAGAGGAGAAAGAGAGGGATTTTTAATGGATAAGGTAGCGTCATAAAGATAGTTTCGGGAAATATGGGCGCAGAAGACGCACAAAGTATAGAAAAGAAATTAAGCGATCTGAATATCGGGACAAAAATCTTAATGGAGGAAGCAGCTGAACAGAGGGAGCAAGAGGATGTTCAAATGTTTATAAAGAATTATTAAAATAATATATTTAGAGAATTGTCGCAGGAACACAATGAAATATGTTGCAGCATTTGAACAGGATAAGTCACAGTATTGACATGTTAGCAGAGCACTTAAACAATATAGCAGAGAGCATGCTGTTAGCGAAACTCCAAATTATTCCGAAGTTCATTTTATCATTGAGCAATTTTTAGAAAATCAAAGTCTCGAGATCCTATTGAACGAAAATATAAATATATGAACTTTTGACGATGCAAACACAACTTAACGAAACAGATATAATATTTAGCATAAGAGTACCGGTGCTAGAACCAGCGGAATATAGATTGTACCGCGTCGTGCCGGTACCATTAAACAGAACACTCTTGTTGATTATCCCAAAATTGCAGTAATGAATAAGGATAGCATAAGATTTTTTAACAAAAAATGTAATTTGATTAAGAAGATGTATATTTGCAAGAGCGTTGAGTCGGAGAACGCCCTGATGGGAGAGCAATGCTTGCTGAAAATATTGAGAAACCAGTCATCAAACTGCAATTCGATAGACATCAAGGAGAGGGAACTTGTTATAGCACCGGAGGACCATCACGAATTTGTATTTAATGCGAAGAATATGACAATTAACAATACCTGCGGAGAAACCGTAGAAGTATCCGGGTCTTTTGCGTTGAACTACATGAATTGTTCATTGCAAATAAACGGAGTGACGTATAGTGATCAGGTTGTGGAAGAAAGGGAAGAAAGAATAAAATTGATCACCACGATTTTAAAGGAGGTTACCATTGATAAAACAATAATGGACCTCAACCTTGAAACCTTGCACCTGGAGGATTTAAAACACATCAAAAGTGTTACCGCCATTAAAACAAATCAGGAACGATATTTTTCAATAATATATGGAACGCTCCTGGTAATCTCAATAGCACTTGGAGTGATCTGGAAAATTAAAGGATCAAAGACCACGTTTATTCCCAACACCGTACTCCACAATGTCGCTCTGGAGATTCCACAAATGTGGCCATCGCTCCATTTTCGGGGAAGAGGAGTTACCGTATCGGTACCACCGCCTAAACCTCCCTGAGCTACCTCGTACATGGATGATGACCAGCAGCTAGCCGTTCATCAACCCAGATAGAATTGCAATGTCAGACAACGGGCAGGATGTACTCCCGCTCGAGCGAATGTGCATAAGAAATTACTTTGTTAGGGTAAGGAACAGTTAGGACAGATGGTCACCATTTCTCTGAACCCTCCGTTTGCGACTGGGCTATTTGTTGACTCGGGCCCCCAGCCATGCTGACTATCGGCACGGGTCGGGTGACACCTTATTCCGGCACCGAGGTGAGATGTGGGGGATAGGACGGTGGTAGGCAGTTGTGAGGGAGGGGGGTTTGTAAGGCTTCCCGGAAGGCCGTTCGCTATCCGCAACCTGCGACCCGCCTGGTGGCCTCAGCTGAGCCTCCCCTCTAAACATCCCACCAGTTTTTCTCATCCAATTTATGGCTAGCTATCCTGCTTGTTCGATATGTGCCGGTGTATTCCGTCTGGTCCCGGCGATTTGTATGGTTTAAAGGGCGTGGCTGTCTTAGAGAGTATTTTCCTGAGCCTTGCGGTATCAGTATCATTTTCTATATCAGAGCAGAAGGTCTGCCAAGCAGATAGTTTCGCCCTTCTAATGGCCTTTTTGTAAGAGGCTAGTTCATGAACTAAAATCTGCCAGTTAGTGTCCTCGCTTCCACCAGGGGTTTATTCCTCCCCTTTTGTTTCCCTATGGGGCATGCACCTTTGAAGGCCGTTTTGCATGCTTCTGTGAATTTATCTACTGTTATGTCCAACTCCTGTAAGTCTGTAATGCTTTCTGGAGATTCCATGTCGAGGATATTCATCAGAACTTCTTTGTACCTATGCCAGTCGGCGAATCGAGGGACAATATTGTTCCTGAGACCTCCCAGTTTTTGACCAATGTTAGACCTATGACCGTTTGGCAGGTTTTGGTTATAAGGGTAGCGACATTGCCCCTATTGCATTTAAATATGTTCGAATTTAGAATAACATCAAATAAAGATAAACCCCATTGACGTTGGTGTCACAGCCTATTACCAAACCTTTGTTGAGCTCTTCCCATTCCTTTGCCAGTCCTCTGACTAGCGCATCTGGGGGTTTTCCTTTTCCTTTTCAGAAATATACTAAGATGCCTTTTGGCTAAAATGCAGGTTCAAGGCTTAACATTCTTTGGATCAAGCATAAGCTTGTATTCTTTTCTTCCTAGTCCAGCAACCCTGCCTCCTACCACCCAAGGTTCCAAGGTTCCCAAGGACCAGGTCGGCTCCGCCTTCGGTCACGCGAAATAATAGTGCAGCAGACGCTGCTTTACTGGCAGAGCTTCCAGCGGCATTGGAGTCGCCCTTGTAAATTTTAATGTGGATGGTACTAAAGCCGAAGTTCAGCACTCCTCAAGTAGCCTCGATTGGAGCAACCGACTTCTTGCTTAGGACCATTATCGCCTGGTTCACGTTACCTTCATGCTCCTCCACCTTGACGTCTTTCGTGTCCTTCGTGGGGAGGTGCGGGTTGCATTTCTGCAGCATTTAAATGATGTCCTCTAGCGCCTTTATCGCAGTTGGTAGCCAAATCTGAGCTCTGGGCCTTTTGGAGACGGCACACCAGTCCAGTGCAACAATGTTCGCCCCTTCGTAGACCTCGCCTAGGCTGCCTACCACCAGTGGCCTTTTTGTGCTTTGGAGACTCGACAATTAGTTTAAGGCGATTAAATTGAGAGTCCAAAGCTGAGAGAAAATCATCCGCTCGGCGAAAACTATCTCTAGCATCACCAAAACTATTGATTAGACTCTTTAAGCCGCCATTAGCTTAGCGCATAAAAGATCTCATCTCTTTCGGAAATAGAAGACAAGGATCACAGCAATAAAGTAAATTGTAACCCTTTGCAAGGTCATCACTATTTTTTCACACAGCCAACAGGTCAGTTTTGACTGATCAGTTCTGATTAATTGATGGCATTTATTAATAGACCAGACAAAAGTATCCATAATTGCATATATTTTGACAACTTTACCAAACAGAAATGTAGGGACCGAAATTTGCAAGCAAGTAGTTAATAGTACCGCAAAAGCACATACTCCGCACGCTTAAAGTTTCGAAAGAGGGAAAAGTAGAGAGAGAAAAGTAGAGGAGAATGGAAGAGTGCGGGAGCGTATTGCAGTTAATGCGTATGCAGAAAACAACAACACAAACTGCACTGCAGCTTTTACGGACAACGCACAAAGGAGAGGCAAAAGAAATCACATTAAACAAAAAATACAGAACACAATATTAAAATTGAAGTGAACGAAGTAATACGATAAATCAAATAAGGGACTTAAGAAGTTTCCTCTCGTTGCTCAAGTGGAACTGGTTCAACCAGACTTTAATAAAAAAATTTAAGTTAACCACAGATGCTTCAGACGTCGCTATTGATGCAGTATTATCTCAAGAAGGTAAACCAATAACATTTATTTTAAAAGCCCTGTCTAAAATTTAACAAATCTATGAAACTAACAAAAAGGAACTTTAAGCAATAGTGGGAGCTCTGGAAAATTTGAGAAATTACCTATACGGAGTGATTGGAAGTACTTTGCACTCAGCAGAAAGTAGTTTCGAAAATGTAATTGAAGAAACAAAAAACCCTTAAACCAGTTTATGATTCAATTATTAATAACAAAGGCTAGGTTCACAGTCCTTGAATCTGTTAACGTATTTAATAATACCAGACATATAATCGAGTATGACACTCCGGAAAATTTGGTTTCAATTCTAAGAGAATATTCACAAATGTCACCGTCGGTATACATTTTACACTTGAAGACGTTTATATAATTCAAAAACCTTTAAAAGAAAACTTCGTTAATAAATTCCTTTACACAAAGACATTCCTTCAAGATGTAGAAAACAATGAAGACAAGGCTATTATAAGATAGAAGAGATAGAAGAAACACACAGTAGAGCTCACCGAGGACTAGATGAAAACTATAAACAAATATGTAGATTTTATTACTGGCCCAAGTTATTTTCAAAATTAAAAGAATATATTAAAAACTGTAATATTTTCAATAAAACCAATATAACAGATACCCAATTAAAATTCCTATTGGTGAAGCCCCAATTCCATCTAAAGAGGGCGAAAATGTACATATTGATACATGTCAGGCGGAAGGTCTCATTTTTATAACTTGTATTGACGCCTATTCAAAATTCCTAGTAGTTAAAGAATCGTATTAAAAGCTAATCTTTGGACAAAAAACGGTCAACACGCCGTAAAAGGCGTGTATGGAAGCCTAAAAATATGCATTAATGCATATTCTTCACAATCTTCCACGGAACTCTGATAGAGATCAAAGATAGAACAAAGTCCAACACACACTAAGGGCTTGATCAGCTTTTCGAAGTTTACCGCTCTGGCGACGCTATAATTCGCTATAACCCACTTCGATTGTTGACCAAGACATCGATTTCACTGCTGATGATTGTAGTTGGCTACTACAAGAAACATGCATGTACAGTGAAGCCTCTTCGCTCCCTTTTGTGTGTTGGCATAATGCTGACGTCTTGGACTTCTTGAAGTCTAAGCCGGCATGACCTCGAGTTAGCTAAAAACTTCTCCGAAATCCAAAAAAAAATAAATATTGTATTGACGCCTATTCAAAATTTCTAGTAGTGAAAGAAATCCAAAATACATTAAATATTGAAAATAAAGTAATGGAACTACTTCAACCATTTCCTCAAGCCAAAGTAATAATGACCGATAATGAACCGAGCTTTACTTCCGCGCAATTAAAATCTTTTGCTCAAAGAAGCGGTTTAACTTTACATTACGCAGACCCAAGACACAGTACCTCAAACGGTCAAGTCGAAAGGGTACATTCGACATTAACAGAAACACCCCGCTGCCCTAAAGAGCAATTTAATTTAACCGACTATACCGAAATTGTAATACGAGCCGCGCAAGAATATAATAAGACCATTCATTCAGGAACCAACCAAAAACCCTTTGACAAACTTTATAATAAAATCGAGCACGATACTATTCCTATATTGTTAAAAACTACACAAGAGAAAACGTTGGAGGGACATAGCAAGGACAGAAAGGAGAAGGGAAGTTATTTTTGAAAATAAGCATAAGGAAAGAAACCAGCTTAATTCTCGATATAAGAGACAAGTAGTTAAGGAAAATCTACCTAATAAGGTTATTATAAATAATAGAAACCTTACTATTCATATAGACAACATCAAATTTTTAACACAATTCGATTTAAATTACAGAATATTTTTTCAAAATAAATGGCAACACATTAGGTTCCAACAGAAATTTCTCCTTGTCCATACTTCTTTTTAAAATCCTCGTCTGACCGGTAGGCGAACAGCAAAAAGATCTGTGGAAAGAAAAGAAATAAAGATTACATTACTTACCTTCCTACTTGCTCGACGACATCAGCTAGTCCAAGCAGATCGAGGCAGAGGAGCATCAGTCGTGAAGATGTAAAAAGATCATTCTTCTTCAGGCGGTCGCCAACACAGTCGAAATCCGGAGTCCAGAGATTCTTAAGAACAAGGAGCTTTGAAGCTTCCGGATGATTCCGGTGACCTCGACTGTCAAATGGCGGTTGAGACGCACCGAGAAATCAAAGGGATGATGGCGGATGAAGAAACGTAGATTTTTGATAAGCTAAATGACACCCTTGACTCGCAAACTTCGACTGAGTCGAAGTTTGTAAGAGTCACAATGACTATGTCGACTCTTACCAACTTCGACTTTGTGTTATACAAAAAAAAAAAAATTTGTTACCTTGTTCTGAGGTCCCGGCCAATCCATCAGAAAAATAGAGCCGCGGATCAGTTCACCGCGCAGGATAGTTCCTGAAATAACAAAATTCCAAATTATTAACTTTGAATAAATAAATAAATATGCAAATTAAAATGGATAAGAATGGAAAAAACATGGGAGATGGTGGAATCCTACGAACCCTGTAGGGAAAACAGGAGCATTCACTTGCCCTCCACTACAACAAATGCCGTAACACGCTTTAAATCGGGTGGGAAACCCTAAAAGATTGGAGCTTGGCGACTTTTCGAACATCCAGCTAGACCCGATCCAAGAACAGTATAGCCACGAGGGAGCAGACAACCAGGTCCACGGTAGCGAAGTGATGAACTTTGTAATAGATTCCCAGAGCCCGTTTCGGGTTGAAATGCAAAGGTTTATCAGCGACAAGATAGATAAGAATATAAAAGAAGGTTTTGCCGAGTTGTTGAGGCAGGACGAAAGGAAGACATCCCTATCGGGGGGGTCAGAAACATCGACTAGAGCTCAGGGACTCCCTGCGGACGGTAATTTTGGAGGTCGTCAACCTGGGCCACATCCTACATTGCAAAACCGATTCAGGAATGACCCCGAAGTAAATCCTAGTCCTACAGGGCAACACCAGCAAATCGGTCCGTCAAGCTACCAGCCGAATCTACAACAGCAAAGGTTGCATTTCCGATCGGGTTCCTCTTCCAGTGGAAGCAATCAACCCAGAGACACGGATATTCCCAAAGAGGACACTGTGTCCCAGTACATAAATGGGGCGTACAGTTCTCCGGGAACTCTGATGGAATGAGCGCAGAAGAATTTATATTCCGAGTCGAGCACTTAAGGCAGCATTATGGGACTCCTTAACAGATCTTATCCGTAACTTTCACCGCCTGGTGGTCGACGGTGCGGCGGTGCTGTTCCGTACCAACAATATAGCGACCTGGACGTATTTGCGGACAGCCATCGAGCGGCGGTATAGCGACACTAGATACGACTATGAAAGGATCCAGGACCTGAGCGAGCCGAGACAAATGCCAGGAGAGTCTCTGGATTCGTTCTTTCTCGCGATGTGAAGTCTGAGGTATGACTAGTGGATGCCATCCAATCGGTCAGCCAGCAAAGGGGCGTAGTATGTTGGAACTGCAAACAAGCTGGAACTCTATAAGCAATGTGAAGTACCGCAGAAGTCATATTTCTGTTTTAAACGTGGGCGAGCCGACACGTTGACGCCGAAGTGCCCAAATTGTAACCCGTTAAACTCGAAGGGGAACGTGACGAACCCCGTGGAGTTGCGTTCCAGACGGATGTCGGCCGGCGTAACCCCAATGACGCAGAGCCGAGCGAAGTAAACGCAGGATCAAGGGTGGAATGGCGAGGCAGACTGGCTATACCACTGGAGGAGAGATGGCGGAGATACAACGAGGCCAGAGAGGGGATTTTTAAGGACCACCATACAGAGGAAACGTGAAGACAGCGAACTGCGAGAATCAACGGATACTAGGCAAGGTCATCGTTCCAGTGGGTTTCCGGGGACGAGAGGCAAATTTGTGTTTGTACCTATGTCCTGCGTTAAAGCAACAACTGTATTTGGGAGTCGACTTTTGGAAGGAGTTTGATATTGCTCCAGAACTATTTGGAAGTGGCGTCGATGAGTTGGTAGAGACGCAACCAACAGAAGCTACAACTGTCGAACCTGAGCGGTATTAGCTAACGGGGTCCCAGAAATCCCGACTAGCAAAAGTCCGAGAGGCTTTTCTTTCTTACGAAATGGTTGGATTGGGACGAACAAGAATTCTAAAGCACAGGATAGAACTAGAGGAAGGAGCTGTACCGGTAAAATCAAGGCACTATCCGATGGCAGTCTATGCTGAAGTGGTCGAGATGTTGCGGCTGGGCGTAATCGAGGAAAGTGAGAGTGCCTGGAACAAGCCTGTGACGTTGGTCATGAAGTCAGGAAAAAATAGGCTTTGCTTGGATGCGCGCAGGGTGAATAAGGTGACAAAGCAGGACGCGTACCCGCTTCAAAACATAGATGGAATCCTAAGCAGAATTGCCTCAACCATATTTATCAGCAGCGTCGATCTGAAACATGCGTAATGGCAAATCGAGCTATAGGAAGACAGTCGACCGATTACTGCATTTACTGTTCCTGGAAGGCCCTTATATCAGTTCGTCGTAATGCCTTTTCGGCTCTGTAACGCGGGGCAAAGTCTGTGTCGGTTGATGGATAAGGTCATCCCATCCAAACTACGGGAGAAAGTCTTTGTTTATCTTGACGATCTACTGATAGTAACCCCAGACTTTGAGTCACATCTGTCCATTTTAAGTAGGAGAAGTAGAGGAGAAGTAGGAGAGTGTTTGAGAGCAGCAGGACTCACAATCGGGTTGCAAAAGTCACATTTCTGCTTCAAAGAATTGCGCTATCTGGGTTTCGTGATTGGCGGAGCGGAATTAAGAACAGATCCCAAGAAGGTAGAAGCTATTCGAAAACTAAACAATCCCCGCGCGAGGTTCAAAGTTTTTTGGGTACAGAGGGATGGTACCGCAGGTTCATCAGTAATTTCGCAGAAATTTCCGCCCCCCTTACAGACACTTTGAGGAAAAATGGGAAATTTCAACTAACCTCCGCTGCTCAGCAAGCAATAGAAACCTTGAAAACCGCACTCATGACGGCACCCGTGTTAAACCATCCGGATTTCTCACGCCGCTTTTACATACAGTGCGATGCTTCCGACACGGGGGTTGGAGCAGTGTTGTTCCAGCTGGATGATCAGGGAAACGAAAGACCTATTGAATACTTTTCACAGAAGCTGAACAACGGGCAAAAAAATTGCAGCGTCACAGAAAAGAAATGTCTGGCAGCTATCCTCGGAGTGAAACGATTCAGACTGTATGTCGAATTGATGCCCTTTACGATCATAACAGATCACGCCAGCCTGAAGTGGTTGATGTCACAAAAGAACAGAATTCGAGTCTTCAGAGTATGCAGAGCTGAGAAAGGAGGTAGTAGCTTATGGGGAACGTTTCCCAGATCTCGTCGTGGACGGAGAGTACGTGTTTCTGCGGTCCAAACGAGAGGATGACAAAGCCGAAATGGGGGAGTATTCCTGGAAACTGTGGATACCGGCTAGCCTTACAAACACTCTGATAGAGCAAGCGCATAACCCGAAAAATAGAGCTCATGGTGGAATGGCGAAATCATTGAGTTGGCTGCGTCAGAGATTTCACTGGCCTGGAATGGTTAGCCAAGTCCGAGCTTACGTTAGGGACTGTACGGTATGCAAAGAAACCAAACCAACGAATTGCGGCCCTAAATCCAAGATTGGAGCAGAGGCAGTAACCGTCAGGCCATTCCAGAAAATTTGTATTGATTTTCTGGGAAAGAACCCAAGGTCGCGAGGAGGGAATTCTTATGTGTTCATAGTGGTCGATTATTTCTCGAAGTTTACATTTATGCGTGAGGCAACCTCTGGAGGAGTAATCCGATTTTTAAGGCAGGAGGTGTTCAATAAGTTTGGGTTTCCGGAATTGTTACATTCCGACAACGGAAAACAATTTGTATCCAAATAATTCACGGAATTTCTTAAGGAATATGGAGTTAAACACATCCGGACCGCTGTTTACTCGCCTCAATCAAACGTGGCCGAGAGAGTCAACCAGTACGTCCTAAATTCGAGCCTATTTAGAGCATGATCACCGAGACTGGGATCTGTATTTATCGGAGATTGAGGGTGCACTCAGAGGAGCGGTTCATCAGGTTACTGGGGTATCTCCATATTTCGCTCTGTTTGGACAAAATATGTTCACCAACGGGGCAGATTACCAACTGCCGAGACGTATGATAGCGTTAGAAGACAACGAGCTCTATGTCGAGGATCGCACTGATGCGCGAAGAAATCCGGAGGAATTCCCACAAGGCATCCGAAAAAAGCGGTATACAATCAGAGGTAAAGAAATGTACAATTTGCAGTCGGACAGGAGGTGTATAGAAAGAACTTCACCTTAAGTAATTTCGGTCAGAACTACAATGCCAAATTCGCGAGGAAATTCATTAGGTGCCGAATAAAGGCAAAGATAGGGAACAACATGTACGAGCCCGAGACATTGCAAGGGAAACCTAGTGGAATCTATCACGCGAAGGATTTAAAGCAGTGAAAACGGACCTACAAGCGACCCACGACGAGCCCTGGAAGTGAAAGTGTCGGTGAGAAGGGTTTGCAGTGATTATGTGCTCACCTGGCTCCCGCGACGATTTTCCAAGTCTATTAGTTGGTGTGATCCCGCGTTGGGCCTTGTCCTGATGTCCCAAAATGATCCTCCGTGTTCTCAGGGTAGTCCCAGATGTCCAGATGGCCTATAAAATGGCCCTTATCTGTACAAAGAAAAGTTGTTCTCTTCCGATGTCAACTAAAGATTCTTTTATTATCTGTTGGCTCTGCGAATCGGTCATGCACGTCAAATGTGCAGGATTTACTGGCAGAGTTAAAGACTTCATTGAAATGCATACCGGTCTCATGTGGGCATGTGAGTCCTGCAAGGAAATGACAGTCGAAATGAGCAGCTTTATGAGGCACACTCGAGACGGACTTTTGAACCTTTCACGAGTTTTTAAACAGCTTAATGACGGGTTCAACTCAGTTTGTGACCAATTTAATAATAAGAAATTATTATTAACCGAGTCGCCTAAACGCAAAAAAGCCAGCTCAGGGGCAGTTAATAAGACCGTGAAACAAAATAAAGCATTGAACTCGGTAGCTGCAGCAGTTCCTGTCGGCACAGGGGTAAGCGAGCCACCTGTGCCTATGGTTACAGCCAGTTCCGGAGGTGACCCTGTTTCTGGATGCCAACCTGAGGCACAGAAGTCGGTGCTGACCGTAGATACAGTAGGAACCGCTTCTGGGTCCCAGCCGAGTGAGGTTCAGACTGCTGCTGGGGGCGTAAGAAACTTTCAGTTGTTCCACATAGGAAGCAATTGTTTGTTTCTAGATTTACCCCGGATACCAAATCTGAGGATGTTTTGGAATTCATACGTGAAAAATTCCCATCCGAGGACATTGAAGTTGAACAATTTCGATTTTCGTACGCCCGTAGGATATCTTCTTTTAAAATATTTGCTCCGCCTGATGTGTTTAATGTACTACTTTCTGAAAGCTTTTGGCTTAATGATGATTTGGTAATTAAAGAATTTGTTCCCAATAAACCGAGAACAAATAACAGGCCTCCCACTGTGCCTAATAATCGGCTTTCCACTGTGCCTAATAACAGGCCTTCCACTGTGCCAAAAAACTAACAGGTTTATTTTTGGCTTATCAAAATGTTAGAGGACTAAATATGAAGCTACCAAAGCTTTATGCTGACTCCTCTGCATTTACTGAAGATATTTTGGCTTTTACGGAAACTTGGCTGAAACCAGAGATATCTGACTCTGAAGTTTTGTCAATGAACTTTAACACCTACAGGACCGATCGCTCCCCGCGTAGGGGGTGGTGTACTGATTGCCGTTACCTCTAGTTTAACATCAGAGAGACTTAACGATATTGAATTTGTTAGTGTCAAAGTTTCCATTCAATCCTTATCTATTTTTGTAACCTGTTCTTATATTCCTCCTGGCTCTGATTTAATAATTTATGAGCACCATCTGTCTGCTATAAAATCTGTTCAGTCCTTCCTTTCCAACAGAGACCTTTTGATTGTTTTGGGTGACTTCAATCTCCCTAATATCTCTTGGTCTCTTCCCACTGACTCACTTGTAGCTACACCTTTATCTACCCATGATTTTGTGGATGGCCTTTTAGAATTATCGTTACAGCAAGTAAGCTTTATACGAAATTCATTAAATAGACAATTAGATCTAGTATTTGTTTTAGATCCGCATGAAGTTACGGTATCTAGAATTGACGCACTTGTTGTACCTGAAGACCGGTATCACCCAACATTGGAATTGACAATTGGCCTCCCCTGTACTAATACCCTTTCTCCTTTAGTTCCTCAAACTAAAATGAGATGCTTTCGTAAATGTGACTATACTAAACTAAACTACATGATTTCGCAATATAATTGGACTGATTTGTACAATTGCATGGATATTGAATGTGCAATTGAACTTTTCTATAGCGTTTTAAACACTTTTTTTGACGAATGCGTTCCTGACAGGCTTCCGCCTAAGCTAAACAGGCCTCCTTGGTTTAACAATGCGCTTCAAAGACTTAAAAATCTTAAATCAAACACTTATAAAAAGTATAAAAAATCGGGTAAGCCATCTGATTTTTCGAAATACGTGGTGGCTCGTTCAGATTTTAATGTTCTCAACAGTCATTGCTATTCCATGTATTTAAATCGATATAAATTCGAATTTTCAAATGATCCGAAGCAGTTTTATAACTTCGTTAATGCCAAGCGTAAGTCTTCGGCATTGCCTTCATCGGTACGTTTAAACTCAAAAGAGGCATCGTCGGATTTTGAAATTGCGGACTTATTTGCCGAGTTTTTCCAAACTACTTATAGTTCGGCTGCTTGGTCAAACCCTACCTACCCTAACCCCTTAAACAGGGCTAATTGTATTTTTACCCCTGTAATTACCGAAAGTTCTCTTTTAAAGGATTTAGCAACAACAACGCCAACGTATTCTCCCGGTCCTGATGGACTCCCTGGGAGTGTGCTTAAGTTTTGTGCTTCAACCATTTGTAAACCGATTCTTAAACTTTTTCATTTGTCTATTTCATCATCAGTTTTTCCAACTATCTGGAAGGACTCTTTCATTATTCCACTCCACAAAAAGGGTGCGAAGGCGGATGCCCAGAATTATAGAGGCATTTCTAAATTGTCGGCAATTCCTAAAGCATTTGAACGTATTATTACTTCTCATTTGCAACATTTATGTTCCTCGCTAATATCACCGTGTCAGTATGGTTTTGTTAAGCGAAGATCGACCACCACCAACCTTCTTGAATTGTCATCTATTGTAATAAATGGATTTAAGAATAAAATGCAGACTTACGTAATATATACAGATTTGACTCTGTTAACCACTCTCTCCTTTTATTCAAATTAGATCAGCTTGGGTTTCCATGTAATCTATTAACTTGGATTTCAAGTTACTTGAATGATAGGACTCAGAGGGTTATATTTAAGAGCGCTGTTTCTAAAATGATCTACGTGACATCTGGAGTTCCTCAAGGTAGTCATTTAGGCCCTTTGCTGTTTACTTTGTTTATTAACGATCTTCCCTCTATCGTAGCACATTCTCGTGTACTAATGTACGCTGATGATGTTAAGCTTTGTTTATCTTATAAAGATATAGGCTCAGGTTTCAACTTACAGTCAGATATTGATCGTTTTCAGGGATGGTGTGAGTACAACCTTTTAAGTTTGAACTGCCTTAAATGCAACGTTATGACTTTTTATAGGGGTACTCCTACGTTTATAAGTTATTCTCTTCAAAATACACCACTCGACCGTATATATTCAATTAACGATTTAGGTGTTCTTCTTGACCCAAAACTTAAATTTGACTGCCACATAATGGCCACTGTCAATAAAGCTATGAGTGTTCTTGGGATTATAAAGCGTTGGTCAAAAGAATTTGATGACCATTATACAACCAGATTATTATTTACCTCCCTTGTCCGTCCTATTTTGGAATATTGTTCTTCAGTTTGGAATCCACAATATCAAGTGTACATCGACCGTATTGAGTCGGTACAAAAAAAATTCTCCTTTTTGCCCTTCGTAGTTTGAACTGGGATCAAAACATAAGGCTACCTTCCTACCAGAGTAGATTACTATTGCTTAATTTACCTACACTTGAAAACCGTAGAATAATGCTTGGTACTATTTTTATGCAAAATCTTATAATAGGTGATATTAATTCTGTAGAACTGGTAAACCGTTTAACTTTTAATGTTCCCGTTAGACTAACACGAAATTATTACCCTCTTAATTTGCCTCGATGTACATCAAATTTAACTCTGCATGAGCCCTTTCGCGTTCTATGTAATAATTATAACATTCTTTATCATTTAATTTGCACTTCAACATCTATCCCTGTATTAAAAACTAAAATTTTATCTCGTTTGCTTCAATCTTAGTTTTAGCCTTTATAATGTGTCCCGTCTCTATTTGTTTCATGTATCTTCCTCGCGAACTCGCATTTTTGCCCTAATTGATAAAGGGTCCCGCGCGTAACAAGCACGTGCTTGGTATCGTTGGGCCACTTGTTTGTACTGCTCGTAGTGCATCAACGTCCATCATATAAAAAAGCTTTAGCATGTCTAAACAAAACTAAATAAAAGCCAAAATAGATATCTTTCTTTAGCTGCAATTAAACTAAGTTGACTTTTTTTTAGAAAGGCAATTACATTAACTTAGAGGAAAAACCCGGTATTGAAATGCATTATAAGAAACAAAATTATAAACAGAATTAAAAGAAAACATTTAGTAAAGCAACTCCCCAATAAAATTGTTACTACTATTACTATGTAATTTCAAGCACAAACCATAGTACGCCGAAAAGAAAAGAAACTAAAAGAAATACGAAAAGAAAAGAAACTAAAAGAAATCCGAAAATAAATTGAAATGAATACACTTAAAGAAAGAATTTCCGAAATATTTTCATAAAATTTATGCTAGGAATTAAATTAATGTAATTTTTTTTAACAAAAAAACGGTACGGTACACACCCAATAAAAGCCACACACACTGCCATCCATATTAATTAAAGGAAATATGAAATAACACTATGCAACATCAAAAATTTACCTTGATGGATGCTACATTTTTGAATAAGTTACGAATTTCAAAGTTAAACTGCGTTTTCCAAAAAGTTCCCCGACGCAAGGATTCTTAGCACAAGGACCTCAAAGTTCGAAAAATGCTGAAATTAGCCAACTTTCCGGAGGTACCACAGGTAAACGGATTCATGGTTTGTTTTGATGTTAAAGTTTTTTAAAAGATACAAGATAAATAATTTAAGCAACAAACATTTGTGGAATTTGGTTAGGTTTAACAAAATAACTTAAGTAAACCCTTATTGAGTTAAAATTGAAATGTGAATATTTTTGAGTATTATTAAAGTATTGTTTATAAGAATGAAGTTTTAAATTTTAATTATTTCTGATGGCATGGAAGCACAATTAAATGATGCAATTATAATTACATTTGGGGTCTCCTGAGACATCTATTTAAATAGCAGGCTATGGTTGGGAGGGTAATGAACAGGGGTATGTCAATCAACATCTGTAACGTACAGAACGTACTTGGAAGAGAAGTGACCTAGGAGTATAGACACATCGCGGTGGATTCGGGTTATATTTCAAACTCCGCTAGCAAAACAGCCTAAGGGGGGTTCGTGGACATGTCAATACCCTAACAACCCTTCCGGAGCATTACATAATTACAGAAGAATCCATAGCCACAGAAAGCTTCCAAAAACAAAAGGAGCCATTCATAAACTATTAAAACTTGAACATAAATTGGGGGTGGATCAAAAATTCGGATCGGTCAAAGTATATACTGATATACTGATAAGCTAGAATTTACCGATGTACTGCTTAGATGTAATTTGCAGAACGGCTCTGTACCCACCCTACCATGAGTCTTTGGTTGCCAATAATTAAAAACTACCTTATTCCGCCTTCTTTTGTTTACATCACCTTCAGGGAAAAGTTAACACTTTAGAATTTCATAATAATTCTATTTATTTCTTCATAACAATAACCAAAGAAACCCCTCATAACATTCGATGGGGTGTATTAATTCAGTGATAATCATTCCATTATATCTTCAGGTGTCTGTATACTTTTCGTACATTATCGTTTCAACATTGTTTCAAATTCAATTTTCATTCAAGTGATAGAAGTAACTCTGGTTCTAACCAAAACTAAGCTAGGCGTGCATTGTAAGTAATTTAATTTAATTTAACTTTACATTAAAGGCTACAAAATCATTAGATAATAAGTTTATTGTTTTTCTAATATAGTGCTTGGTAGTTGGTTTAGGTATTTACTTCATAAAGACTAAATGATTTTTAAAGGGTTGAGTCTTTCGTTTTCATTTTTATTTTTTTTTAATGGTTGGTTGGGTTTTATTATAGCATGTTTGTTTTGTTTTCGTTCTTTCTCAAAGTTTTTGTGTGTGGCTGAGGTATTTTGTTTTGCTTTGGGTGTTTGCTGGTAGTAATATTCGCCTACTTGCGTACAGCGATAAGAAATTCCTGTATTTTTTTCTCTACAGAAGTGTAAAATAAGCACACAGAATGACGAACCCAAAGCGAAACAGAATAGCTCCGTTAAGCGTACGACTGGTCGGCCACGTTATATATTCAATAATATCAACAAGTGCAAGGGGTTTTGGAACGACTCACCGAATTTCTGCATGTGATGGAGGCCTCCTCATCAAGCGCTGGTGTTGTTGGAGATGACGAATTCGCACTAATATGTTGGGGAATGAAAGAATATTCAAAGTTATCTCCCAGTCGCCGATCGCTGCCGTCGTTTTAGGTGGATGTTTGTTTGGATTTTTTTTCTGCACTGATCCAATACCAAGCACTGAATATGAACTGCCTCGTTCGTTGGGGTTGTATTTTACAATATTTTGTGCCCTTTCTTTAATTAAATGAATTGCTGCCTTCGATTTAGCTAATCAAAAAACTATGGGTGGCAGGTGGATATCACGTGCCCGCTGAGATGGGCGAGTTTGTAGGCGACTGCAGGTCCGATTTCAGGTTGAAAGAAATACTCTTCAGAGGCTTCAACGAAGACAGAAGCCGGGAAAATGTGATGCACTGCAGCCCCGCTCCTCCTCAGGGTGTAACTGCTGATTATTTGCTGTTCTCTGGTGGACCGGTTCTGATGAAAATGGTATTGCGGATTCTTGGCGTAAATAAGCCGAACAATTTTCCTTTTGACAATTAAGCTAGGAATCGAAAGATCGGATATTATTGCCGAAAATGCCCTTCTGTACAATCACATACCTAGGTTAACCAAAGCTTCGGTCAAGCGTTAATTTTATCTCCAATCCCAGGTTTTCGCACTTTTTTGGTTAATTTTTACTGACAACGGGTTTTTGAAAAAGTGTATGCCTGTGCTAAGGCTAAAGTAAAGCTTGTTACTATTACTTTTTAGTTACGTAACAAAACACGCGTTTTTAAGGCTTTGTATGAATACTTGGAGTGATCCGTACTTTATGTTGGCCAATTGGGAAAAGAGACCGTGTGCTTCGTTATTGGGCTTTTTATAGCTTTGGATAATACCGGATATTGATGAATTCGCCCGAACCCCCAACTGTCAGTTACTTCACCGTGTTCAGTTTGACACTGGAAGGGTGACAATGATGCCCATGCAACCTATCGAATAGCACTACCGCGTTTTTTTTTTTTTAATATTTCTGGATTGAAATATTTAAAATTTACATTTGCTTTAGACCCACGTTACAACCCGGTCAAATTCATAGTTTTTTACGCGATGAATTTGACAGAAATGTGAACGATTTATGCGCGAAGGTCTTTAGCGTGGAATGTACCTAACAATTTACCTTGCAAGTCTTCTAGTTGATAGAAGGAATTTCCTTGACGTTCGCGCACTCGGGCTTTTAAAAATGAGGGACATAACTTGGCATTAATTCCCTTACTAAAATTACTTTGTATAAAATTCCTTCTCCAAACTTCTTGTTCTACTTTATAATCAATAGGGCGTGAACGCAAATTGTATTGAGCAGCCTGCTTTTCATAAGCACACTTAATGCTTTTCTTTAACTGTTCTCTCACTACTTTTAGCTGATCGTCTCTATCCAATTGTGCAGACGGTTCATCAATTAACTGCAGGTTTCTTAGCAATTGATATTGACTGCCGTGGGTTATCATATCCAGACCATATAAGGCATGGTATGGAGAAATTTCGATGCTTAAGTGATGACCATTCCTTAAGGCACAGCTGATTGCGTGAATGTTTATATCCCACTCTCTTTGGTCAGATTTCAAATAGGCGCGAATAGCTGCAATAATAGAACGGTTAACCCTTTCTGAGGCGTTCGATTGGGGTGAATATATAGCTGTATATACATTCTTCACTCCGTAGGTAGTTAAAAATGCATTAAAATCATTGGCCTTGAACTGAGAACCGTTATCACTGATTATTACCTCCGGGACTCCATAAACATGAAAAATGTGGTTTTGTAAATACTCTTCAATGATTTTACTAGTAAATTTCTTCAGACGGTGCAACCAATGAAACTTGCTAAGATGGTCGAGCACTATTAAAAGCCCTATGTGTCCTTGCTTGCTACGGGGATAAGGACCCAAAATGTCTATGTAAAGACGCTGAAATGGCCGTTGAGACTGGGCTTGCTCTCCCATGGGCGGCTTAACTACTATATTTGGTGCTTTGGTGCCCTTACAAGTAGCGCAATTTCGAACATACTCGCGTACTTGCGAAACCATTCTAGGCCAATACAAATTCCTTCAAATCAAATCTAAAGTTCGGCCAATGAGCTAGTGAGATGGCTTGGAGGGCGCCGAGCTGAAGGCTACCGAACGGGTCGCAGGTTGCGGATAGCGAACGCCCTGGTTTTTTATCCAGGGCAGCTACGAATAAGCGTGGATGTTGGCACGGCCCAGCCACCGCTAGGCCCCAACATGAAGCGCAAATAAGTAGCCCCGGACAGTCATCGGGTATCTGCGCCGTAGCAGTGCCGACGTCGCGCTTGTGCTGCCGCCTCCGACAAATAGCTCACACAAACCCACTCCCCACACATAAGCCTACCTCTTCCCTATTCCCCCAACACTCATCTCACCCCGGGCTGGACTAAGGTGTCACTCGAACCGTGCCGAGAGTCAATCTGGCTGGGAGCCCGAGTCAACAAATAACTCAGTCTCTAACGGTGGGCTCAGGCAAGTGGCGACCGCCTGTTCTAACCAGCCTTACCCGGGTACAGCGGATCTCTGCCCGGGTGGACCCTTTCTCCGCAGCTCGTGGGAACAAGTATGGAGAATTCAAATTATAAAAAAGCAAACGCAGAGTCCGACACTCTTAAAAAGTCGGAAGTCACCACCAACGACGACCAAGTAAGAAAGGGGGCCGTACCGAAAGCCCCTACTCACACAACATCGACACCAGCCAAGGCCAGCGAACCACGCAGCCAGGTAGCCCCCACGAACCGCAAGGGCCAGACCAAAACACCCACCAACGCTGGGGCGGCTCACCAGCCAAACCAACCGGAGGGAGGTGCAAGGGCTGACCTTGTGGTAAGTACCAGGGCTAAGGAGTTCAAGCGGACACCACCAAATCAGGCAGGACCACTGGAACGAAAGAAGGCATACCGCATCTTAAAACGTCTGGCCACCAACCCCATAAGGGAGGATCAGACTTCCAAGGAGGACTACCAAAAGATCCAGGAGGACATAGCCTGGGCAAAGGCAGTAATTCCAGACTTCGACCCCGCAAAGGTACCAAGCGACAGCAACAAGCGGGAGAGGTCGATCGAAGTGGCTCAACCAGCGAGCAAGAAGGCCAAGACAACCAGCCGCGGCACGTGGTCTAGATCCTTTGCCGAAGTGGTGAAGGATCGGAAGATCATCGGCGTCATCGACCAGAACGATGAAGGCGGCAGGATCCCAAGGAACCAGTGGGGTCAGGTTAGGCGGGCACTTGCGACGGTGGCCTTGAAAGTGCTGGACGAAAACCCAGGACCACCACCTGATTGCACAGATGCAGGGTGGTACCAGGGCAACGTAAAGTTGATCGCCTGTGAGGACGAGAGATCGGCAGCGCTCTACAAGGCTGCCATTACCAAAGTTGGCGAGGTCTACCCCGGGGCCAAGCTAGCCGTCTGCGAGGCAGCGGATATCCCGTCCAGACCAAGGGCGAGGGTGTGGTTGCCGTCTGAACCCTCTGAACCAGAGGCTATTCTTAGCCTCTTGACAAGGTTCAACCCCAAGCTCCCAACAGAAGGTTGGAAGGTGGTGAAGGTCGAGAAGACTGAACGCGTCACCATGAACGTGGTGATTCTCCTCAACCAGGCATGCCTGGAACCCCAGGCAGCATCACAGAACCGAGTCAACTACGGTTTCGACAAGGCGACACTCCGCATCTACGACACGGACAAACTAGCGGCAGACAATCTGGCTGCATGTGCGTCCTACGAACCCCCAAGCGACGACGAGATGGAGCACGAGGAGGCACTCCACACAGGGTACGTGTCGACTGATTCGGAGCTCACAGAGACTCTGAAGCAGTTGAGCACCCATGACATGGGGCGCAGTGTGCTCCAGGACATTGTGGAGGAAGTAGAGGGTACCCAGCCCGAGCCCAACCCGCAAAATGGTGCAGTATCTACAGATTAATCTGCACCACAGCAAGGCAGCATCTGCTGCCCTCCTCACCCGCCTGGAAACAGGCAAAATAGACATAGTCCTCATCCAAGAGCCATGGATTGTTGGAGACAACATCTGTGGCTTATCAACCCCCACATACAAGCTTTTTCACATTAAGGGTAAGGGTAAACCTAGGACCTGCATTCTCACTAAGACACACTTTAATACATTTCTAATCCCACAGTTTAGCGAAGGCGACCTCACCACGGTCAGGCTGGAGCTAAACTCACACACTCATCACACCATATCATCGTTTTACCTGGCTCATGACCAAGAGGGGCCACTACCAAACATCATAACACAACAACTCATACAAACACACTCATCTAAGGAACTCATCCTGGGTGGAGACGCCAACTCACACCACACACAATGGGGAAGTACAAATACGAACGAAAGGGGTGAGTTACTTTATGACTATCTCCTTCAATCCAACTTATTCATCTGCAACAAAGGTAACGACCCTACTTTCATCACTAGAAATAGGAGGGAAGTTTTAGACATTACCCTGATATCCGACACCCTACTCAACCATCTTGATGAGTGGAAAGTGGGAGCCGAACACTCCTTCTCCGACCACCGATATGTAGAATTTACAATAAATCTAGAATGCCCTCCCCCCGAGAGCATAAGAAATCTAAGACGCACTAACTGGGGGTACTACAAAAAACTCCTCGATAGAAACCTAACTACTCCACCGACTCACGTACTCGACAGTCATGAACTCGAAAACCTAGTCAATACTTTCACTGACATCTGTGGTGAGGCCATTCCTGGAACACGTACCATACGAAGCTAAGCCATTACAAAAAGGAAATTAGAGCAGTAGCATAGAATCTACAACGGAAGCGTCCAGGCTCAGAAGAATTTTAGCAAAATCTCCAGTAACCGTTGGATACCTAAAAACCAATGAAGATACCTGGACGGGAAACAGCCAGGAAACTTTAGAACTCCTGCTAGACACCCACTTCCCTAATAACACGCAAGCAGTAGAGGACCTCCATTTAGTGGAGAGCCTCGACGAGCAGAGCATAGACAACATTTCAAACCCTGAACGCATCAAATGGGCGATTAACTCCTTTAAGCCCTTCAAATCACCTGGCCCTGACGGCTTTTTCCCGGCACAACTTCAACGGACAATAGATACTACCCTTCCATGGCTGACGGTCATATTCCACGGCTGTCTGGCACTGAATCACATACCATCCAGATGGCTGGACATTAAAGTAATATTTATACCAAAGGCCGGCAAGCCCTCTCACACCTCTCCAAAGGACTTCCGTCCAATAAGCCTCTCCTCCTTCTTGTTAAAGACCCTGGAAAGGCTAATTGACACACACATCAGACTAACTACCAACCCTAGTTTACTCTCCAATGCACAACATGCGTACCGTAAAGGCAGATCAACAGATACTGCCCTTCACTCCCTAGTATCTTATATAGAGAGAGGGTTCCATAACAAGGAATACTCCCTGGCAGCCTTCCTAGACATAGAAGGCGCTTTCAACAATGTCACCCCAACGGCTATCACTGGCGCTATGACGGAACTAGGCATTGAGCGTCCTATAGTGGGACTCATTCACACCATACTCACCAGTAGGGTAGTGTACTCCACTATGGGATCAGCACAATCGACTAGGAACGTTAGTAGAGGAACACCGCAAGGCGGTGTACTTTCCCCTCTGCTATGGGTTATAGTTGTTAATAAACTTCTATCACTTCTAGAGGAAGCGGGAACAAAAATGGTGGCCTATGCGGACGACGTGGTTATCCTAATGCAAGGAAAATTTCCTCAAA
>JBAMCF010001162.1:0-21627 GCA_037075285.1 Drosophila lutescens
GTATTGCTGTTCTCTGGTACCGTGTTCGTACGTTTCTCGGGACTGTACTTGCTCAAACTTCCAAGGTCTTCTAGGTTATACTCGCTGTTCCTGCATGAAATTTGAGGTTCTTAGTAGTATTACTGGCCCCCCTCGACATGTATGCCTCTTCTTACGTATTGAAGTCAAACAAATTTTCTCTCCTTGTACCCAAAAATGTTCAAAGTCAAATGTTCAAATGGGTCTTTAGGCCATATATTTGTCATCAAAACTTAGTAAACCCCAAAAAATGTTTATTGGTATACAAGTAGGTAGTGGATACGCGTATTGGGTAATCGAAAAGGGAGGCAAAATATCTCTTTGGAGGGGGCGCTCTTATATCGCACTAGTTCGACATTTGTGGGCTGTGGCCTGGATTACGGTCTAGCTGGCACGTCTGACTTCCCTCAGCATTCGCCGATGGAGTCACTTGTGCCCCTTTTGACCAAACTTGTCGGAGTCCCACTGTACCGCCAGCAAGCGTTGGTGGGGCAGGGCGCCACCTTGTAGTTACCTCGGACACGAGCCTTAATCTGGGGTCAGTCAAAAATGAGGTTATTATCCAGTCGGCTTGTCCGATCCCGGGCAATAAAAATAGACATGAAATATTTTATACTCCATTTCCAGTCAACAACTTAGGTTTTTATTTAAGAATTTTTCTTCATGTTCTTAGTTAATTCTCTCCGTTATAATATTTGGCGTCTCTAACCTACCCAACCATGCAACACCGCATCGAGATCGGGGAAAACCTTTTCCAAACACGTGGCTGATGGCCAGTTTGGGGTTTTCGTGGCCACTCGGTGCGGGTCTTGCGTCTCACTCACCCATCTCACTCCTTTTACACACGCGCGCGTCGGGGGTGTGAGTATTTGCCGGCGCAGGTCTCCTCGCCGCTGGTCCTGGGCCGGTAGATCTACGTCCTCGTCCTGCTGCTCCTGCCTCTTGCTCGACCAGAGTCAAACGACCGCTGGGTTTTGTTCCTGCTCTTGTGGGCTTGTCACTCGCCTGGGCCAGAGTCACACGACCGCTGCCTATGCTCACTATAAAAGGTCATGTCGACCGCTCGGAAACCACTGACTGTCCGTTCTTTTTAGCTTCTTGTCTTGGCGTCGTTTTCTTGAAAAACTTCCAAGATCCTATCTTCCTCTCGTTCGCAATTAAGCGGGCCCTTGGCGCGTGCCCAATTTTTGCTAGTGTGCGAATTCCAGTGTATGTCGCGATCCTGGCGCGTGCCAGTTTTCGTGGTGAGTTCTCGCGCTTTGTGTGTGTGGATGAGGTGAGCTTCGGTTCGCTAGCGGTGGGCGTTCCGATTGATTATCGTCCGTGGGGGTTCGTGCCTAATGCTAAACTGATCTACTAATACTTATCTAAATACTATCGTGGAAAACTTAATTACTTATTAACATTATAAATTTTGAGGAGCCGTATGGTTCCTTACAAAGCCACAAACTTAGTTTTTTATAAACAAAATCCCTAGATATGTGCGTGTGTGTGCATTGCAGCTGACTAAGGAAGTGAGATTCGCTTAAATTAATGATAATACTGATATCCTTTTGCTTAAAAGAATATTTCATTTACATTTTCCCAACAGATCTAAGACACAAAACTCACAGCGGCGACGGTACAGTCGCCACGTAGGCCAACGAGAAAGCTCGCGACGGAGTGCGAGCGCGTAAACGCGCGATCAGAGAGTCTAGCGACAAAAGCTCACCTCGGCGACAGCGCGTAGGCACGCGCCGTGATGTGGTGAAATACAAAAATAAGCCGCGGCTGCGAGAGTCGAAGGCAGAAAAAACAAGAAAGGAAGCTAGCTTCGGCCAGCCGAAGCTTATATACCCTTGCAGATAAAAGAAATACCATTTTAAGTTGTCAGAAATCAAAACGCCTACTTCCTGCAAAGTTACAATGAATTTTCTTATATTTGTTTGATTATTCGTATGGGAGCCTTAAGCTATAGTGGTCCGATCCGGCTCGCTCCGACATATGTACTACCTGCAATAGAAAGAAGACTTTTGGGAAAGTTTCATTGCGATAGCTTTAAAACTGAGAGACTCGTTCGCATAGAAACGGACAGACGGACAGATGGACAGACGGACAGACGGACATGGCTAGATGGACTCGGCTATTGGTGCTGATCAAGAATATATATACTTTATGTGGTCGGAAACGTCTCCTTCACTGCGTTGCAAACTTCTGACTGAAATTATAATACCCTCTGCAAGGGTATAAAAAACGCTGGGAAGGCTGTGGAGTGCGAGTACTGAAACGGATCGGAACGTCGTAGAGAAACCGGGAATAGGGAATATTAAGCAGAGGCACGCGGCTGTAGGGTAAGCACGTGGTACAGTCTACCACTAGTTAGTATCTGGTGCAGCAAGGAAAGTCTCGCGAAAAGAGCAATTGTTTAAAAATCAAGGAAACAATAAGCAAGAAGCGAAGAAACAAAGTGAATAAAAGTGGAACTAATTAATATCAAAATTGATTGATGCGTGTGTTTCTGTTACTAAAATTGGAATAATATCTGCTAATAGGAGCCCCGTTAAACAAGCGTAGAAAATAACCAAAATAATCCGTAACATAATTCCGGCGGTCAAATCAATAAATAACAAATAACCTAGAACTAATAGTGAGTCTGTTTATGACCTATAACCCCCAACTTTATAACAGACTTTATAACCTAACTTAATTAGAAGTTCTGGGTTTGCCCGACTTTAAATAGTAGTTAATAAGTTCTGGGTTTGCCCGACTTTAAATAGTAGTTTATCTGGAAGTTCTGGGTTCGCCCGGATTTTATAATTAATATTGCTACCCTAGACCACACCCGTAGTTGATTATAAGAATCCTGGGTCCGCCCGTAGATATCCTGGGCCCGAACGGATTTCCGTAGTTAATTATAAAGTCTAGGATCCGTCCAGATTTTACAATTAACGTCGAGAACCCTAGCCTGTCCACATTAATTTTGTAGTAAAACCATAGGTATCCTGAGGTCCGCCCGGATTTCCCGTAGGTAATTCTGAAGTTCTGGGTCCGCCCGAATTTTACAATCGACCTCGGTAACGCTAGCTCGCATGTATCTGTACCATTGCTCGACATAGTTCTTGGGATCGCCCGAATGTTGTCGTTATTAGTTCTACAAGTTCTGGATCCGCCGAACTTTTATTGTAGTGCCTTGACAACCCCGAGCATGTCCAAGATAATACTATAGACAATACTACCCTCTAGGCCTTCCCCGAGTTTCAAGTTATTAACTCTTAGACCCTCAAACTCTACGTCTAGACTACGTGAGGGACCCATTATTCGGCTCTGAGCACGCCCGGGTCTTTTGCTAGAGGTTATAATTGACACGGAACCCCATCCGAGGTCATATTCGTACTACCCTGATTGCTCACCCTCTCTTACCTCCGAGATCACGCCTATAAATGCACTAACTGAACCCACATCGTCCACTATAAGTTTATAAATTTTTGTGGAGACCCCGGCCCAACCCCCTGAACCTACCCCGGCTGGGAAAAGTCTTTACAATGGCGCCCGAACAGGGACTTTCGTGGGTCTGATCACGAACGATCGGTGTAAAAATATCAGGCGGCCCGCAAAGTGCGAGGCTGATCAAAGATATGTAGGGAGTGAAAATACAATCGACGAAGAAATAAAACAAGAACCTATAATAACAAAATCGGAGAACATCGAAAACACTACGATGGCAGACAACGAATCGGAGGAGCAGAAGATTGCTTCGGGCCCGACGGACGGCCGGCTAGGAACACGCTGGATTTATTCACTAAGAAAGGACGAACTTATTAATTTTGTCTTGGAATTTGGATTCGACGGCACAGGAAAAGTAGACGAGATGAGAAAACGGTATGCCGAGTTGATTAAAGCAGGTGAGTTCTCTCCAAATCAAAAGGCCCGATTGGCCGAATTAGAAGTTAGCTTTATGACCGGGGGTCCACTTCCGGCACTCAACGATCGGATGGAACCGACCCCGACCACAGGTCAGTCCAACTACACGTAACTGGATTCATTACCCCCAGGGGTGTTAGCCCCGCCGACAACGAACCATGACCATGACCAGAACCAAGCGGGTGAAACGTCCCACGGAAGTATGTATGGGCGGGCTACGGTACACGTCGCCGTAGCCGAACAAGTTCGGAAATGGGGACTCAAATTTAACGGCCACACCGAACCCTTGGTGTTTCTAGAAGAATTAGAAGAGGGGGCTACATCGTACGCTCTTCCTTTTTCTCGACTAGAGGAGAAATCTCGAACAGAATGATAAACCAAGAATCGACGTCGGCAGAAGGACGAATATGCTTCAACTGCGGCGTAGAAGGTCACTTCGTGAGAGATTGTCAAAACCCCCGACGGCTAGTGTGTTGGGATTGTAGGCGGGAGGGGGTTAGGACGATCGATTGTTGCAGACGCCCGGGGTCGGGAAACGACCAGCGTCCCCGACAGGCCCGGGAACAGTTGGGGACGAGAGTAACAGAGACCCGAGAATAGGTGCGCCCTTGCGCGTAGAAGACGGGAAGATCGTGGCGGAAATAAAGATCGCAGACATCCTGGTCTTGGCCACGGTTGACAGTGGAGCTACAAGGAGTTTTATTAACGAGACGCTCCTTGGACAGCTAGAAGCGTCAGTAACAGTTAGAGAGGTATGCACTGG
The DNA here is from genome assembly GCA_037075285.1 of Drosophila lutescens. Lineage (NCBI taxonomy): Eukaryota > Metazoa > Arthropoda > Insecta > Diptera > Drosophilidae > Drosophila > Drosophila lutescens. Next base: position 4,682 of record JBAMCF010001162.1, read on the forward strand.
CGGACGGGACCAGCGTCAGTATCACGGGGATGGTAGTCGCCAATCTACATTTCGGAGGGCAGACAGTAGAGATAGCGCTGTTAGTTATGAACTCGATGTTAGATAAAGTCATACTAGGACTCGACTTCCTCTGTGCAATCGGTACTACCATACGGTGCGGACGAGCACGCCTCAACCTTCGGGAGACTATACCAAACCCGAGACCGCAAGCAGAAAGTCAACCGATCATGGCCAGTCTACGAGGGCTAGAGACAGAAAGGACAACAGAGAGAGCCGCAAGCGACACAAGGACCGAGCTGGGAAATGATCAAGAAAGGCGGGAAAAACTATTGGGTTGGCAAGAAAGTCATATCGTTTTTATACCCGTTACTCGTAGAGTTCTCTCTTGTTTTTCAATATTTTCAAAGATTATTTATTTATATCAGGACTTATAATTATTGGCCGCTTTGTTCGACCACTAATGACCATCTCTCGGGCAGCTGCATTATTCCGCGCTCGAAGAACTTTTGGTCTTTTCCAGCAAAGAATCGAGACAAGTGGTTTTCGACAGCCTCATCTGAATCAAAGTTTTTACCATTCAAAGAGTTTTGAAGAGAGCGAAACAAATGGTAATCTGAAGGTGCTAAGTCCGGACTATAAGGTGGATGTGGTAGCACTTCCCAATTCAGCTCCGTTAATTTTTGCCGAGTGACCAAAGATGTGTGGTGAAAGTCTATACCCTTACGATTAGCTAGTGCCGGCTCCTTTTCTTTAATTTTTTCCGCCAAATTGGATAGCTGGCGACAGTACACATCTGAATTGATGGTTTCATTCCGTCCCAGAAGCTCAAAGTGCACTACACCCTTCCAATTCCACCAAACAGACAGCATAACTTTCCTCTGATTAATATCGGCCTTTGATGGGGCTTGGGCTGGCTCATCTTTCTTGCTCCATGATCTTTTTCGTTGGACAATATTGTAAACAACCCACTTTTCGTCGCCAGTAATGATCCGCTTCAAAAAAGGATCGTTTTTAATCCGTTGCAGCAGAGAATGGCAGATATTGATACGCATAGTTAGGTGAATTTCCTTTAAGTTATGCGGAACCCAAACATCGAGGTTGTTTACGTAGCCAAGTTTCTTCAAATGGTTTTCAACCGTTGTATGCGACACACTGAGCTTCTCTGACATCTCCCGCGTTGAATAACGCCGGTTTTCATCCAGCAAAGCCTGAATTTGTTCGTCAAAAACGGCCGATGGTCGACCAGAACGTGGGGCGTCCTTAACTCCAAAATCTCCAAGGCTGAATTTGGCAAACCAGCGCTGACATTGGCGATCACTCATGGCATCTTTAACATACACTTCGCACAATTTTTCGCGAGCTTCGACCGCTTTTTTTCCTTTTCGGAAATAAAAAAGCAAAATATGCCGAAAATGCTCACTTTGATCCTCCATGTTTAATTTGCTATAGCTATAGCTGTTATCGAATAATTACCAAATTTTCATCGATAGAACCTAAGACAATAAGCTTTAAAACGATACTAAAAATGTGTCCCTGGTCCTCGATTAGTCGTAAATAAATTAGATTAAAAACGATTACTAAAAAAAACGACATGACTTTCTTGCCAACCCAATAGTAGGCAGTATCGTACACCTCCAGCAAGAGGAAGACTGGCCCCCCGCCGCTCAGGAATATATCGACCGGTTTCATGAACGAGAACTCGGTCGATTCGAAGGGATGTCAGGTGTGTCACACATCGCGCAGCATACTATCACGATGCGAGACGAACGGCCAGTGAAACAACGGTACTATCCGAAGAACTCCGCTATGCAACGCGTCATCGACGAACAGGTGAACGAATTGCTAGCCGCAGGACAGATGGAACCGTCTAAAAGTCCGTATAGCGCACCCATTGTCCTTGTACGCAAAAAGAACGACGAGTGGCGTATGTGTGTCGATTTCCGACAACTAAACGCCAGGTCGATTCCAGACGCGTACCCGACGCCACGAATCAATTATATCCTCGAACGACTTAGCCAGGCCCGAGTTCTGTCAACACTAGACCTGAAAAGTGGTTATTGGCAGATAGCCATGGCACCGGATAGCAAACAATATACGGCCTTTACAGTTCCCGGTCGAGGTCTTTTCCAATGGCGCGTCATGCCATTCGGACTATATTCTGGAGCAGCTACGTTCCAACGCGCCCTCGATAGTGTCATCGGGCCCGAACTAGATTCTTTTGCGTTTGCTTATCTGGATGATATAGTGGTAATCGGGAGAGACTTAGCAGAGCACGCACGGAACCTCCAAGAGGTATTCCGAAGACTCAGAGTGGCTAACCTACGGATTAACAAGGAAAAATGCTCGTTCTTCAAAAGGAAACTCAAGTATCTAGGACACATGGTAAGTGAAGCTGGTATTCACACAAATCCCGACAAAGTAGCAGCGGTAAAAGAGCTACAGCCACCCACATCCTTGAAAGAACTTAGGCGGTGTCTGGGGATGGCCTCATGGTACCGGAGATTTGTACCCAACTTCGCGACGATCGTACAACCTATGACGAAGCTACTACGCAAGAGTACTAAGTGGCACTGGGACGCAGAAGAACAGTTCGCATTCGACGAACTAAAGGACAAAGACGCAAGCGACGTTGGATTGGGCGCGGTATTAACTCAGGAGACAGAAGGAACTGAAAGAGTTATCGCCTACATCAGTCGTAGACTAGAGAAAGCCGAAGAAAACTACACCACGACTGAGAAAGAATGTTTAGCAGTCGTGTGGGCTATACGGAAGTGGCGCTGTTACCTCGAGGGACATGAATTCACAATTATCACAGATCACCTTGCGTTGAAGTGGTTGAATTCAATCGAAAGTCCATCTGGCCGAATAGCCCGATGGGCCCTCGAGTTACAGCAATTCCGATACTCGGTGACCTATAGGAAAGGATGCCAGAACGTCGAAGATGAGGAAGGATGTAAATGGTGGGTACAAAAACGAGAACAAATCTTGGCAAATCCAGAGGACTTTTCCGACTTCGCTTATGAGAATGGACAAATCTATCGCCGGTTGGGACTCGACCAGACGTCGCCGATTTCGTACCGTGGAAGCTATGCGTACCACATCGTACCACATAAAGAGGTATGTACAAAGCTGTCTAACATGTCAAAAGTTCAAGGTCAACCAGCAAAAGCCGGCAGGTCACATGCTGACCCGGCGCATAGAAGAACCCTGCTCCGCCTGGTGTGCCGACTTCGTGGGGCCCCTGCCAAAATCAAAGACAGGTAACACCATGCTGTTAGTATTCTTCGACGCATTCTCCAAATGGGTCGAACTTGTACCCCTCCGGAAGGCACCCACGGCGACTCTACTCAAGGCATTCCGCGAACGTATTCTCGGACATTTTGGAGTCCCCCGCGTATTCGTGTGTGACAACGGAACGCAGTTTACCATACTCACCACACGAGAATCCAACGGAGCGGGCGAATCGCACCGTCAAGACTATGATCGCCCAGTTCATCGAAGGCGAACAGTCCGGTTGGGACAACCTTTTACCTGAGATGACCTTAGCAGTGAACTTGAGTATTTCAGACACTACCAACTACAGCCCTACGTTCTTGATGCATGGTCGCGAACCGAGGATGCCAAAGGCATTGTACAAAGAAAAGACGAAAGGGAACGGGAACCCGCCTGAGGACTTCGCACATAAGGCAGTCAGGATGAAAGAAGTATTTGAGGTCGTCAGAGTCAATACAGAACAAGCCAGCGCAGGAGACGGGAATGGCGTCCCAACTTGGGCTCACTCGTGCTGGTCAAACAGCATCATCTGTCAAAGGGAGCTGACGGCTTCGCAGCAAAGTTGGCGCCGAAGTACGACGGCCCATTCCGGGTAGTCAAATTCATATCGCCGAACATCGTCCGAATCCAGAAGCCCGGAGAACGCAAGAGACGAGTGGCCAACATTGCAGAGCTGCGAGAATTCCGTGACGAGGGAACGCCCACGGCCGAAGATGGTTCGTAAGGTATATTACTATATTATAAATATAACTTGCATTTAAATATATAACAATTGTAACTAAGACGTCTATTGTAAGCTGCACCAGTAGGTAGGGAAGTCAAAGTTTTAGGACCGCTTCCGTAAGATAAGATATCTTTCCCTTCACAGGTACGATGGAAGACGAGGAAAATAGGTGCGATTCGGGAACCAATTGACCTCACCACGGCGGATAGCAACGGCAGCGAAGAACAAGTCGATTCGGAGGCCGAAGATTCGATCGACGAGCCCGGCGGGGATACCTCACTCTGGCCCGAATCGTTCGGGTATGCCTCATCACAAATTTTTCGGAGATTCAGCATCCTTCACCAAGTCCCCAATATTTTCAAATTTTGTTGTGCCAGTCTGACGTCATTGCCTGAACTTATGTATGTATGTATGTTCTGCTGGCACACTTTGCATAAGTCCTACATGTATGTATGTATGTATGTCCTGCTGTCGCACTTTAAGTGTGACCGCGCAAGGGGAAAATTAAAATACCACAGTCAAAACACATTTAAAATGCGCGGTTAAAAAATATATCCCAAATCTTTCCTTTTGCGCATACATATAAGCCACAAACTTAGTTTTTTATAAACACAATCCCTAGATATGTGCGTGTGTGTGCATTGCAGCTGACTAAGGAAGTGAGATTCGCTTAAATTAATGATAATACTGATATCCTTTTGCTTAAAGAATATTTCATTTACATTTTCCCAACAGATTTAAGACATTTTTGTACAGATTTTTGTGTTTTAAAATTCAAATCGCATTGATAATATTAAAAGAATACTAAATATTCAAATCAATTGATTCTATTGCTCTTCCTTACACGGGCCTCATATTGTTTAAACAAATGTAAATGTTTAAACAATTTGATTCACGGCATCCCTTCCACCTGCCTTCCTTATCTAAACTAATATAAAATTTGACCTCTAAAAAAGGGTCAGTAGGGTTAGTTTTTTATAAACACAATCCCTAGATATGTGCGTGTGTGTGCATTGCAGCTGACTAAGGAAGTTAGATTCGCTTAAATTCAAATTAATGAGAGTACTGATATCCCTTTGCTTAAAGAATACTGCATTTACATTTCCACAACAGATCTAAGACATTTTCGTACAGATTTTCGAGTTTTAAAATTCAAATCACATTGAAAATATTAAAAAAAAAAACGAAATATTCAAATCAATTGATTCTCTTACCCTTCCTTACACGTGCCTCATATTGTTTAAACAAATGGAAATGTTTAAACAATTTGATTCACGGCATCCCCTTCCACCTGCCTTCCTTATCTAAGTTAATATAATTGTAGACCAATAATACGGTCAGTAGTAAATTAGAACGGTGTTGGGGCGAGGGTTGCCTTGATTGTAGGAGATGATGAGTCCCAGGAAAAAAGGATTAAATCCGCGCAGAATTATATCGAAAACACGGTGGAAAAACTTTCGGGGTTTTGCGCGACGTGCGGCTGTTTATTGGACACTTGAAAATATAACTAATTACAATCATCTAAGCTTAGTGGCTCCAGAGCAGAGCGGAGAGTTGCGTGAGAGTTGGAGAGGGAGAGCGAAGGGCAGTGCAAGTGAGCGAGATATGGAAATCTGGAGGAAACTGCCGCTTGACACTGCCTCCCGAAATTAATCGCCAATCCTTCTTTGAACACAGATCGCAAACTTTGGGTATCGGATCTACCCTCGTAGTGAAAGAATTTATTCCTGGCAATTCTGCCATCCGATGTGTCTCTTTGGGCTGGACATGTAGTTAATGAGCAGACCGGATGCTATCGACGGCCTCTAGAGTTCGATGGCGCGCAGTTAAAAAGGAATTAAGTTCGAGCCAAGTAGGAATTTCAGCTTTATTGTGGATGGATTGCTCCCATAATGAGAGCGTGAGCTTTGGTAGCTTTGTGGAGCAAATGTATACTAGAATAGGGTCCCAACTCTCAATTTGAATGCCGGATAGTTTAAGGGCAGTTAAACACCCTGGAATAGTGTTTTGTAGTTCCTTCAAGGCATCTCCAGACTCTTGTGCTATGGATTGCACATTGAACAAAAGTTTTTAGGTGGCTGTCCACCTGAAATCGCTTGTTTTCGAAACGCTCAGTTAGATTTGTCCAAGCTGAGCGGAAGCCATCATTGGTGAGTGGGGACTTGGAAACTATAGAATGAGCTTCGCCACTAGTTTTGGCATTTAAATGGTACAGCTTTTCAACAGGCGTGAGACTCGGATTGTCTATGTAGATCGCCGTGAAAAGGTCCCGGAAAGTCGGCCAGCGCAGATAATCGCCTGAGAAAATCTCCGTATCGATCGGAGGAAGCTGACAGCCAAACGAAATGTAGTCTTGGGGTGACGATGCTGGAGGTTGAGATGATTTTGGGGAGCCCTGTTATATTTGCTCGAGGATCTGAGCAGCAAATCTTTCGTATATGGAATACGTTTCGTTATATTTCGGGTTCAGGATGGATTTGGTGTCTGCGGCGCTGTCACCCGCAGCCACAATGCACTCGGAGCATGTGTCATATGCATCATTCACCTTTTGCCATAAGGAACTGACATGCTCGCGGCGGATTTCACATGCGGATAACGTTGGTGTGGGTGCACCCGGAAAGTTTAAAGTGGCTTCAAAATGGCTCAGAGTGTCAGCTGTGACAATACATTTATTTAAAGCGGATTTTGCTTGAGAAGCCATTACGGACAGGAGTTTAAAATTTATTGCGAAATCGTTTACACTGAAATTATTGTGAATTGGAATTTGGGAACCAATTGAAAGTCCGTAGGGATATACGGTCACACTGGATTGTGTGGAGAAAACTGTGTGGCGTTTCGAAAATTTCGAAAATAAGTATTTAAGTGTATGCACAAAATAAATAATTATTAAATTATGCAACGGGAAAATATGGTCACACTGGTACACGGATAGACAAAAATAATAATTGTTTAACAATATTAAAATTCGGATTTATAGTTTTTTTTTAAATTATTGTAATCACTTGACCCACTGTGCGCTGCAGAATACTTGGAGAGTACGTAGCTGTGTGTATGTATGTATGTGGGTAGCTAACAGCTGGATATTGGAAGTCACCGATTGCGGGAGTTCTGGAGACATATTGCGAATAGCGAAAAAGAATAGCGTTGAAATGCAAAATATGTTTGCGGGATTTTATTGAAACAAAAATGTATGTAGATGAAGTGGACTATATTTTGGAATATTGATGTAAAACAAGAAAGGAAGCTAGCTTCGGCCAGCAGAAGCTTTTATACCCTTGCAGATAAAAGAAATACCTTTTAAGTTGTCAGAAATCAAAACGCCTACTTCCTGCAAAGTTACAATGAATTTTCTTATATTTGTTTGATTATTCGTATGGGAGCCTTAAGATATAGTGGTCTGATCCGGCTCGCTCCGACATATGTACTACCTGCAATAAAAAGAAGACTATTGGGAAAGTTTCATTGGACGGACAGACGGACAGACGGACCCATGTCCTCGGCTAGATGAACTCGGCTATTGGTGCTGATCAAGAATATATATACTTTATGTTGTCGGAAACGTCTCCTTCACTGCGTTACAATATCTGACTGAAATTATAATACCCTCTGCAAGGATATAAATATATGCACGCAGCAGGAAACACAGTAAAATCACAAAAGCTGCCAATTTCGGCAGATCACTTTGATTTGGAAATATTCACTGTGGCTGGATTATATTTTTTACACACGGAAAATTTTGTTTATAGACCACGAATATAAATTTAAAAAAAATATGTTTGTGTTATTAGGGTCTTGGATTTGATTTATAAATGCAGAGTAGTATAAGTGGACTGTATTAGAATATTTATGTGAAGTTATACGCGCAGCAGGAACACAGTAAAAAATGCAGAGTGCAATTTTCGCGTCGATTTAGCGTCGCTTGTGAACGGTTGTGTTTACCTTTGTGCTCTGAGTATTTGATTTATTTTTGTGATTTATTGGCAAGTGTTTTGCGTTTGCTTACAAACAAAGTTTTGCCTAACAATCGCGTTAGTGTTTTAAATAGATCTCCCTGTTAACGGGTATGTGGTTTTAGTTATTTTAACAATTCCATTAGATTTGTTTAATATCTTAGCTTTGGTTAGTGTTATTTGCACTCTCTAATTTGCTCTGATATTCTCTCCCTTTCTCTCTTCTTTTCCGCTCTATTATAACTGTAATTTCGCTCTCTCGGAACCTGCAAAATTTCTTGTAGACTCTTGGGTGCTTTTCTCATAGTCTCTCTCTCACTTGCTTTACAATGTATCTGTTCGTGCGTTTAGTTGTTGGTGCCCCACAAGCCACGCTCAGTCGATTGAAGACTTTTCTCTCGCGCTATATTGCTCTCGATTTAATTTCGCGATCTCGCGCTCTTCTACTTTCGTGTTTTGTGTTTTTGCTGTTTTGGAATTTGATCCCAGTGCCAAATTTACTAGAGGTATTTTCACATTTTCAAATTTTTATTTTTTTACTCTTTTTAATTACCTTGTTTCTTATAATGGCTCTCGTCTGTTCTAAGAAAAATTGTACTCTTTCGACTACACCTAAAGACCCTTTTATTTTCTGTTGGCAGGTTTTACCGGCAGAGTAAAAGACTACATTGAACTGCGTACTGGTCTCATGTGGACTTGTGAGTCCTGCAGGGAATTGGCAGCTGAGATGGGCAGCTTGCCCCATACTCGAGACGGCCTTTTGAACCTTTCACGAGTTTTTAAACAGCTTATGACGGGTTCAATTCCGTTTGCGACCAATTTAATAATAAAAAACTTTTAACCGAGTCGCCCAAGCGCAAAAAAGCTAGCTCAACGACAGTAAATGCGAATGTAGAATCCACCTTAAATCCTAACCTGGTAGCTGCAGCCGTTTCTGCTGACACAGACTACACCAATAGACACAGCTAGTTCCGGTGTAGTCCCTGTATCTGAAAGTCAGGCTCCAATAAAACCCTCAGAGCCGGTGGAGTCAATCAATTCGGTGCCGATCATACCCACAGGTTCAGTAGGTGCTGTTTCTGTCTCTCAGCCGAGTGACGTTCAGACTGCCGTTTTGGGGCGGAAGAAACTCCCAGTTGTACCCAAACGAGCCGTTTCTGGCTCACAGCTGGGTAATGTTCAGACTGCTGCTGGGTGCTTCACTCATAATTGCTTTATTTCCCGTCTTTATTTGTTATATGTATTCTTTCTCGCGAACTCGCATTCTTGCCTAAATTGATAAAAGGGTCCCGCGCGAAACAAGCACGTGCTTGGTGTCGTTGGGCCACTTGTTTGTACTGCTCGTAGTGCATCAACGTCCATCATATATATAACTTAAAAAATCGTAAACTTTTACTGTGGCTGGGTAATATTTTTAGTCACAGTTCGAGTTTTTAGGCATTATATTTATTATTTAAATAAATTGGCACTGCGGATTTCGAAATGTGTGAACGACAATGAAATAATTTCGAGTGTACGAAATTTCGGGAACGGAATAAATGTAAAAATTGCTGCTCACAAACAAAAGGAATTAGAGTATATATTAAATGCGTCGGATTTAATCGCTTTTCGATTTAGACTAGAACGAAATGGGGTTCGAACCCCTGGATCAGAATTATATCGAAAACATGGTGGAAAAACTTTCGGGGTTTTGCGCGACGTGCGGCTGTTTATTGGACACTTGAAAGTAGAGCAGAGCGGAGAGTTGCGGGAGAGTTGGAGAGGGAGAGCGAAGGGCAGTGCAAGCGAGCGAGATATGGAAATCTGGAAAAAACTGCCGCCTGACGTGAACAAACGGATTGACATAAAAATCTAAAAAAATCACATTAATTACTAAAATAATTAGAAGCCGCGTAAGAGGTACTTTTTAGAACAAACAAGAGAGAACGCTATAGTCGGGTTGATGTCCCGACTATCTTATACCCGTCACTCAGCTAAAGGGAGTGCGAACGCTGTACTCGGGTTGGTGTCCCGACTATCTAATAATCGCAACTCAGCTAAAGGGAGTGCGAGGGAGATAGATATATATACATTTTTAATGAATGGTCCGATTTGAAAAATGTCTTGTACATTTCGATAGGTAATAATAAACACTATAAAATTGCGTTTATATATTTTTAAAATCTTAAAAGATGTGGCCTCCAGACACATTTGAAAATCGTTTATGGCGATTGGTGGCGTTAGGGGGGGCGTGGCACCTCGATGAAACAAACTTGCTCTGCGTAGTTTCCGAGATCTCAGCGTTCATACGGACAGAAAGACGGACAGACGGACATGGCTATATCGACTCGGCTAGTGACCCTGATCAAGAATATATATACTTTATAGGGTCGGAAACGCTTCCTTCTCCCTGTTACATACTTTTGCACGAATACAATATACCCTTTTACTCTACGAGTAAAGGGTATAAAAACGACCCCAAAGTGTCCCAAAATTCGATGTGTTTTTCTTGTTTTTAATTCTTTCTTTTGCCATTTTTCTGTTATAAATGTTGTTAAAATGGTTTAAAAATGTGATGTTCATAATCTTATGGCACACTCGCAAAAAAATTGCATTTAAATTTTTTGGAGATTCAGCATCCTTAACCAAGTCCCCAATATTTTCAAATTTGGCTAACCTAATGTGACGTCACGGCCTCCCCATATGTATCCTCCTGTCGCACTTTAAGTGTGACCGCGTAAGGGGAAAATGAAAATACCACAGTCAACACACTTAAAATGAAAATACCACAGTTATAACACGTTTAAAATGCGCGGTTTAAAAATCGATTATATCGCAAATCTTTTCTTTTGCGCCTTTTTCTAAGGAAAACGTTAAATTTTAAAATATCGGTAGACTTACAGAAATCCCATTAAGCTGAATTTTACAGTCGAAATTTTCCTTAAAATTGCTTTTATTTTTATAATGCAAAAAACTGATCAGCAAACTATTTATTAGCTTTTAAACGTTGAGATATTGACAAATTCCTGATTTGTAAAAAACATTATTTCGCTCCGTTGCACACACACATGGGCGAAATATATATAAGCCACAAAATGAGTTTTTTATAAACACAATCCCTAGATATGTGCGTGTGTGTGCATTGCAACTGACTAAGGAAGTTAGATTCTCTTAAATTCAAATTAATGAGAATACTGATATCTTTTGCATACAAAAAATTGCATTTACATTTCTACAACAGATCGAAGTCATTTTCTTATAGATTTTTGTGTTTTAAATTGCAAATAGCATTGAAAGTATTAAAAAAAAACTAAATATTAAAATCAATTGATTCTCTTACCCTTTCTTACACGTTGGTCATATTGTTTAAACAAATGGAAATGTTTAAACAATTTGATTCACGGCAATCCCTTCCACCTGCCTTCCTTATCTAAACTAACATAAAACTGGACCTCTAAAAAACGGTCCGTAGCAAATTCCACCCAGAACGGATTGACATAAAAATCTAAAAAAATCACATTAATTACTAAAATAATTAGAAGCAGCTAGAACAAAAAACTACCCCAATGTGCCCCAAAATTCGATTTGTTTTTTTTTTTAATTTCTTTCTTTTGCTATTTCTCTGTTATAAATGGTTTAAAAATGTGATGTTCATAATCTTATGGCATACACACTTTAAGTGTGACCGCGCAAGGGGAAAATTAAAATACCACAGTCATAACACATTTAAAATGCGCGGTTAAAAAATCGATTATATCCCAAATCTTTTCTTTTGCTCCTTTTTTTAGGTAAACGTTAAATTTAAAATATCGATAGACTTACAGAAATCCCATTAAGCTGATTTTTACAGTCGAAATTATCCTTAAAATTGTTTTTTTTTTGAACGCAAAAACCCGATCAGCAATTAGTTATTTATTAGTTTTCAAACGTTGAGTTATTGACAAATTTTGGATTTGTAAAAAACATTAATTCGCTCCGCTGCACACACACATGGACGAAATACATATAAGCCACAAACTTAGTTTTTTTAAACGCAATCCCTAGATATGTGTGTGTGTGTGCATTGCAGATGCCCACCGGAAAAATTCCTCTGGAAAATAACAAATTTTCATCAGGTTTCTCCATACAAGCGGAAGGTACAAAACCTTATTCACCCCTTACATTTCTTCCATCTCTGGTTTCAAAATACACGGGGTAGACACAAAAAGTAAGGGGGAAATTGGGTTTCTATCTGAATCTCTGGCAGTATCTCGCCTTCCCGCATTATAGATTTTCCACACGTACTCAGTTTTGGGTTTCCTCTTGTTCAAATATGAACACGTTTTATAGATATATTCAACATTAAGCCCTTAATGTATTTGATCATATAGGATATTAATAAATAAATTAAATTAAATTAAATGAAATATATACCATATCATATATCTTATAAGTCATTTTAACGACACTCCTAATCTTGCTGGCCCTTGGCAGAATGTTCAAACATGAACACCTTTTATTATATATTTGTGTAAACCATAACGTTTGGAGGCCGTTTGCAGGATGTTTAAAACATTAATATTTTTGCATATTATCAAATTATATAGATTGTAAGTCAAATTTGAAAACGACACACCTAATCTTGCTGGCCCTTGGCAGAATGTTTAAACATTATGGATAAACGAGCATAGCTCCGTCGTGATCCACGGCCACTGCGCGCCCCGGCACCGGCAATAGCTTCGGATCCGACAAGCGAGTGCAAGACTCCGTCGTAATCTTTGGCCATCACACGGTCCGACCACGATCGACAGGAAGGGGGTTTTTCTAGATGGAGGAAAAGAAACGAATTTAATTCCCCTCCTACGTTCACACACACAAAACACAACAGGCGAAATACATTTTAGTTTCTAACACTGTGGTTCATTAATTGTTCTTGAATTAGGGTTTTTCTGAGGGGCGTCCTTGCCACGCCACTCTAGTCTAGCCGTTCGGGAAAAATATGTCGAGAAAATATAAAGCGGGCGCATACATTTCCTCCGACAGCAAATCCAGCCAGTTTATTTCCCATAACTCCGCGGCGGCAACCGGGTCGTACGCTCCTTCAACTTCACCACTGTCGGTTGACATTGTATTACACGTTTTCACACTTGTCGAACTTTCACGGCGGGGCGGTTTCCCGGGTTTTTGCCAAGTCTTACGATCTAAATCTGGCACGCGCGAAGCCTTAACAGTAATTTATCCTGCTTCTCTTTGATATCGGCGCACGCACCCCATGTTTTGCATTGCGTCGGCGTCGCTGCCGCTGCGCTGCCGCTTCGGCATTTTCCAGGCAAAATTATTTCCCCTTGCTGTTGGTATTTGGCGACCTTTTTGATGCTTTGTACACGTGTTGGAACTGTTCGATGGTTTAGGTGTGTGCAGATGCTGATGTTCGAGGTATGTGTTGAAGAGAGCAAGATCGTGTTGGAACTGTTCGAAGAGAGCGAGAGCGTTTTTGTTGCGCTCAGGCGTTCGATGTGTGCGTTGAGATGAGTGTGAGCGTGCTGGAACGGTTCGAAGAAGAGAGCGAGAGCGTGTTGGTTGCGCTCAGGCGTTCGATGGTTCGAATGTGTGCTGCTGCTGATTCGAAGTGTGTGTTGAAGAGAGCGAGACCGTGTTGGAACTGTTCGAAGAGAGCGAGAGCGGTTGGTTGCGCTCAGGCATTCGATGGTTCAAGTGTGTACACCCTGCAGTTCCATTCAGCGCTTTTTTGGCAGTGAATCACTGCTAAAAATTTAGCACTAAGCGCTCAATCACTGATGAATTTGTATGAAAAATAGCTGTTTGTGCCTACGCGAATGTAAGCACACAGACGGGTCTACCGAGGATCAGTGATAATTCGCACTGTCGGCACGGAGACGCTTTGGAGTTACGCGGCCTCTTCCCGGAGGTCAGAAAGTAAGACTGCGGAGTTATAAGATGGGTTGATAACTGATTTATTGTGAAGTTGGTACATGCTTTTATACTAATTGGAGATGCGAAAGTTTAGTGGACAGAATAGCAAAGTTAGGTGTGTTCTAGAGTAGGTCAGTGAAAAGGATTACGCTAACAGATTGCATATTTGTTCGGCTGACACTGCAGAATGTGCTGACTGCTTGGCCGGTCTTGACTCTGTAGAATATGCTGATCAGTACTTATTATTATTACTTATTATTACATGTTTAGCAACATTGTGTATGAACAATAGCGATGATTTTAACATGGGCATGTCCTAGGGTCTCATCATTGCCAGAAACTAGCGCTTTTTTTAGCACCTGTTCATCGCTTAATTCATCACCAAATTCGGCGCCTTTTCGGCGCTTTTTTAGCGCCTAAATATCACCCAAAATCATCACCTCCCATTTTCATTAAAAATATGTTGAATTTATCAAAAGGTTTATTTCTTTTCAATTCATTGTACTACATCATTTTTGGAAAATTATTTTCATACTTTTACATTAAGTTAAACATTTTTACAAACTACGGCGACTTGTAGGGGTCTTCGGTACGTTTAATATGGCATCCGGAGTCTTAGTGAGCTCCCTTTTCGCGCAAGGAGATCTTTCACGCATCTCCGCATGCTCTGCAGGCTCCACCTGACCAATGAATTTTGAAAATATATATTTTTATATTATTTTATAATATTAGAATATTAGACAAGAATGATAAAAACTTACTTAGAAGTGCAAGAATAACATCCTTCTGGGCTGTAGGACAAAATGATCTCATCTGAAATTATATTGTTTATGCACCTTGTACCATCAGCTTGACCTAAAAATATTAAAAATAAAACATGCATATTCCAAAAATGAGAAGCTATAATAATTTAGACAAGACAAAGTTTTAATACCCTTGAAAATTACTTACCTAAAAATGTATTCTTGATTAATAGCACTTTTGTTTAAACTCGAAAACAACTTATCACAGTTAGAACGCAATTGAAAAACGCGAAACAACGGCGCCGGCTTTGAGAAATAGAAAAAGAATACTGAGCGAGAAAAACAATGTAAAAAAGGTGTTTTCTTCACGCCATCAATAATAAGATTCTTTGTATGTAATGTTCCAATTTAGTTTGTAATTTTATTTATTTAAGATAGAGTTTTTCACAACTTTAGTTTGGGCTATAGGAGCAGCCGTTGTTGCCGCTCCAAGCTCGTCAGAGGTTCTTGTCGAGCCCAATTTACTTAGGAGGTAAAAAGGTCTAAGTCCCGTAGCGGCGCTGCCAACAGCGGCACCGGAGAGACGGCCTGTATATTCTTATATTCTAAAGTATATAGCTATGCTCTCTTAGTCCGGAGCGCGGAGATATATGCACATGCATGAGGTCCGCTCGTGTTGCAATTATGCTGACACTTGCACTTTAAGCGAGCGGGCCAAGGCACAGCGAGCGGTTTGTATTTCGGGCATTTATGTTGATGACCGAGACCTTGAATTATATAAGCACTGTACTCTTGGTACAGTGGGTGCTCGATATATATATTTAATATGTGTGCATACTACAACAACTTCTGCAATTTCAATCTCTCTTGTTGTTCTTTCCCTTCACGATCGCGCTTGCCTAATTTGTCTCCTACCCCTGCACAGAGAGAGAGTTTGAGAGAGAGAGAAATTAGGGAGAGCGTTTCGGTCGGCTCCGTCGGCGACGGAGATTGAGAGAGAGGGGGTTGGTGAGAGAGTCGCTTCTGCCGAGGCTCTGCCGGCGTCGCAGTCGACTCAGTGCAATTAAGCGCTCGGTCTGAATTCGGGAACTGCAGGGCAGCTGCTGATGATCGAAGTGTGTGTTGAAGAGAGCGAGATCGTGTTGGAACTGTTCGAAGAGAGAGAGAGCGTTTTGGTTGCGCTCTGGCGATCGATGTGTGCGTTGAGATATGTGTGAGCGTGCTAAAACGGTTTGTAGAAGAGCCCAGCGGGAAAATGAGAAATTGGTTTTTGTGTTCTTGAAATCCTTTTCCTTTTTGCAGGCGGCGGTGTGGGGATAGATAATTTCTGAGCGTTAAATGGGGGTGGGTTTCTGAGTAGCATCAATATCAGGCCACTTATGTGCTGTGTGATTTCTGTGGCACTACGATTATAATATTTTTTAACAAAAAATCACCAACTTATAATATTTAAAAATCCTATGATTTACACCAAAAAAAAAATCTTGTTCTCACATTTATCTTTAATTTTTAGTAATCTTAAAATTCGTAGAAAAAATATTAATAATTTTTAATCAAATAAATTAAACTAAATATTATAATCATAATGTCTATAATCATATTATTTATTGATGATTTTAATTTATTTTACTCACAATTTTTACAAATAATAATAAGAATGAATGTGGGTAATGTGGTAAGACGATTCAAAAATTTGATCACATTTATCTAGGATTGCCATAAAATTACAAAGAAAAATATTATTGTTTTTTATATTTTTAAACATTTTCTGTGAAATAAAATAATTTGATCGTCAGATCGTGGCAGGTGTCACCCTAAAGTACAACGAAATTATCACCAAATTTATCTGCATTTTGCATTTTGGTATTATCAAGTATATGATGCAGGGTCACATCATTTTACATTTCGTCCAAAAAAGTGAAAAATCGTTCGGTTAATTCTAAAAAACAAGAAAAAGGTAAGTGATAACATAAATATTGTTACTTAATAATTTTTATTTAAGCGTTACAGAGGTTAGTACCACAGATATTTTCGCCATTAATTAATATAAGCCTCCAGATGCTATCCTTAACACAAACTCTGCATTTCAAATGTTTTTAATCTTCATCAGTGGTAAATGGTGTGCGGTGTTCATTAAATGGTTGTATGAATAGTACTTCAGTACTAACTTAGTTGTTTAACTCAATCAAAATATTACATTTATTTCAGCCAGGCCGATTGAGATTTCTTGGGACCAGAACTGTTGCGCTTGCATTTCCCGTGTGTGATTTTTTCTTTTCATAATTCCCATTCATTTTGATATTTTTAGAAGACAGGCTTACAAGACATGGATACCTAAGACCTGCATTCGGCCAAGCAAAAACC